>JAGFPH010011228.1:0-13904 GCA_018207615.1 Philaenus spumarius
CTGTAATGTATTTTGTCGTCATGGAGCTAGAATGAACGGCATCACTACGCTGATCTGCGTTAACCATCTCATCATGCATAGTTCTACAACAATAGTTCTAGCACCTTACCAAACAGAAAATGTTTTTTCTATGTTTATTTTACCACTAAAGGCGTAACAGGAATTGACTGCATTTAAATCTTTTAAAGTAAAACACTGTTTATAACTCCTAATATGGAAGCAAGTTTTTGTAAATTTCAGGAACTATTTATACTTAGGATTATAAATCTTAGCCAAAATACAACTGTTTGTATTACAAATTACAATAATATTATTCTAAATTTTATAGGTATACTTTGTTGATCAATATTTTAATCAATGTATGTACAATTTTTAATCATATTAAGATAAATTACAATGTGTCAAATAGAATCAAATTTGAAAAAAATACTTGTTGCTTGAATTAGGTTACATAAAAAATGATGTTATCAAATTATTTTCTATGGCCTATGGTGCTGGATTGTTAATTCAATGAATATATTAGAAAAGTGTTTTCTTCCTACTTAGGATGACTAGTTTCGACGGTTAAACCGCCATCGTCGGATCGTTGATCATCGTGTTAAAAATTGTTTTATTTCCGCCGTTCTGAGGCGTTATCATCACTGGCATTTAACTAATATTTTAGTGTTCACAAAATAAATGAATACATTTATACACAAATTACACATTACAATCACAACGATTACACAAATATGTTTGTACAAATGCATAATATGCACGAATATCACGGTTTAATAAATCTTTAAAATTAAGCTACCTAGCAGAACACGTTGTGTGCCAGCCGGTTTCTGATGACTAACTGAAGTATTGTGTGTGGCGACCTATAGCTCGTGCGGTATGGTTCCTTCCTTTAGTTGGATGACTGTGTTAAACAATTCATTAGAACTGAAGTTTATCTTGTCATTCAATAAATTTTGGCTCTCATTTTTTGTTACGGCGTATATCTCGAATTCCTCGAGTGATGACATTAATCGGCCTTTCTTACAGATGTGAAGTATTTCAAGGTTTTGGTCTATGGAAGTGTATTTGTGGTAGTAATCTGTAAGGTGTTGGACGAAATGGGATTTGATCTCAATTTTTGTATGTCGTGGTGTGTGCTCTTTAAAGCAAATGATGAAAGATCGTCCCGTCTGGCCGATGTAAAATTTATTACAGTCTGTGCATCTTAATTTGTATATACCGGATAAATTATTTTTGTTAATTGGGAAGCTACTTTTTGGGCCTAGGATATTAGTTAATTTGTTTGTTATTTTGTACGATAAAACTATATTATGCTTCGTGAGCTATTTCCTGAGTTGGAACTCTAGTCTTCTACCGAATTCAATCGATATATATACCGTATGTTTTTTTGGCCTTATTTTCTATGAGAAGATTTTTGGCAACTTATTGATTTGTTTTTTCTTCCTAATTATCCTGTCTACTATTGCGGGATTGTAACCGTTTGCAGAGGCTATGTGTTTAATAATGTTAAGTTCTCTATTGTAGTTATCCGGACTTTGCGGTGTGTTTAAGAGCCGGTGGACCATGCTGTTATATGCGGCCATTTTATATATTTGTGGATGATTTGAGGACGCATGGATGGTCTGGTCGTTAGTTGTGGGTTTCCTTTATATATCAAAATTGTGAATGCCGTTATTGTTACTTATCACTAGGTCTAGAAAGTGTATGGTTTTATCAATTTCTTTCTCTGGTGTGAATTTTAAATTATTTGAGCAGTCATTTAAGTATTTGTGCATTATATCTAGTTGTCTTGTGGTGCCGTCAAACATGCACAAGGTGTCGTCCACATATCTATAATAATAAATTATTTTATTCAGATGTCTGTTTTTTCTGAAAGTATGTAAGTTTCTTCAAAATGGGAGCCCATAGCCAGTTCGTCATTCTGTGTGTAAAAACTGCCCTTAGATTCAAAGTAGTTTTGTTTTAGGATTGTGGATAGTAACAGGATTATTTCCTTTATTGCTATTGTGCTAAGCATCGAATGTTTTTAAAGGTTTTCCTGTAGAATATTTATGGTTTCATTGACCGGTACATTTGTGTATAAATTGACGATACACAAACACTCAACACGATACACAATTGACGACCGGTTGGTTTAACCGTCGAAACTAGTCATCCTAACCTAAGTAGGAAGAAAACAGTAGATTGTCAGACGGAAATACAAGTTAATTAACCTTTCTAATATATATATATATTAAAAAGAAAAACTAATTTGGCGGTACAAGTTGTCCGATTTACATCAAATTTAGTATAAAAATAGAAAACGTAATATGATAATGGTTTTTAATAATTTTGGACAATAATTTAACTGACTTTTTGGTATTAGGTATCTAGTATTTGTTTTCATTGAGTGCAGCCAAGCCTCACTAATTAGGGTCGGCTGGGCGGAAGAACCTAACCTTTTCCTGGTTCAGAGTTAGGCTGTCCGCAACATAGTGCTTGTATGAAAAAGCTAAAAATCAATAAAAATCTTAATTTTAACTGTAGATATACTACAAACACAAAAATTATACAAACTAAATATATGTAACACAGTTATCTTATCAAATCATATATAAAAATTTATTACAAAGTTAGTTCATGATTAAGTGATATCAGTTCATTGAAATCTTTCATTAAAGTGTAAAATATACTTTAGAATTTTAAACCGCCTTTACAAAATAAATTTCATTGTTTAGGTAATAACTACGTAAACATTACCCAAGCCATTGGTTTTGCTAATCCAAGTTACCACAACTTAGGGAGACCAAAGTTAAATCCTTACATGAATGTGCCAACATCTCCTACGGAAAGGTAAGTGTATACTATAAGGTAATCATAATATTGTAGAGATAAATACAGTGTACTTGAAGCGAAGTCTAGAACAGGGGGTTTTTAACCATTCAACCTTACATACAACTTTCTACACTCTAAGTAACAGCTGATATTTCTACTCGTACACAATCTATAGTCTTCTCATTCAAACTAAGCCAAGATGGCAGCCATAACTTTGGTAGAAAGAACTGTCATGTAGTTGTCTTGATCTCACTAAAACATTACACGTTAACTTCTGATCAAATATGTTTTAAAACAGTTAAAAACATGGTTTGTACTTAAGTATTACATGCAAGTATTGGTGACTTAAATCAATATTTCATTTATTAAAAATTACTTTAAGTTCAGTCTTTTCTTATGTTCACACTTTGTGCATTGCAGAAAAAACTCGCTCAACCGCTTTGTTCTCTGACAAGGACATGACAGATTCTTTAATTTAGCAGATATGTTGAGGATTTATACAATTTTTTTGAAATTTATTAAACATTTTAACCTAATGCTTATCACTTTCTAAGTTATTATTGTCACACTTTGAAATGTTAATGAAATGTAAGTAATGAATATTACTTACAAGCCATTTGATAGACTGAATAATGTTCCATTTTTCAGTCACATGGCGGTTCCAATGGCTTACAACCTAAAACAACCTATTAAAACATTTCATTCATCACTGATCCTCATCCTGATGTTTTTGAAAAGCATGTCCCAACCTTCAAGCCAGAAAAATCCTTGGCTAGGAAAACATACTTTAAGGAAATTGATATATGGAGGCAGTGAAATGATTATTTTCTGACTAGCTCATGTTCTCATGAGTCAAGTTGAGTGGTCACAATACAAAATATCATCAATTACATCCTATACACATTGTCTCTGAGCGCTTGCTAAATAGTTGAAACACCTTTCTAAATGCAAACATAGAGCATCCCACAGTTCATTTTGGGGATAGTGGGACAATCTTTTAAAAAAGGAAGTCTCCCGGCCACAACAAGAGTTTCAGAACGATTAGTGCTTTCCATTAGATTTGTCACAGTGAACTAATATTAATGAGTGTATTGGCAAAAATAAATCGTCAAGATTTTTAAATTAATATTTTGTTAAATGTTGTTAAATTTGTAGTGAAATTTTGAGTATTCAATGCTTTGTTACTAGATCAAAATAAAAATTAAATAAATAACTGTCATTAATTTTATATTTTGCAGATGAATCTAGTTATCAACCTCGGTATTGTGGTAAACTCATTTGATCTGAGGAGTATGGCTATATGTGCATCTCTTGATACTGTCTACAAATTAGTGTGATAAATACAATCATAACGTCAGTGAGTGAATGTGACAGTGCGAACTGCTAGTCAAACGAACAATGTTTATTTGTTACAAGTTAATCTGTTAATGACTTGTTAATGCATAATATCTAAAGAACTAAAATAATTAGGTTATACTAGAATAAGTATGATGAAGTCCTTGACAAATGATCCAATCTAATTTTTATATCTGCTTAAATTTGATCAGCTCAAGTGTTTATTTAAAATTATATGAGATATTTTCTAATGAGAACAGAATATTATTATTATTATTTACACAAGACAGAGAAAAAAAGAAAGTTTCACTTCAAAAACCTTGTCAAATAATTTATATTACCATTTTTCAAAGATAAAATAAGTTTTAAAGATTAATTGTGTTTCATAGAAGTATGATTTTCAGTACCCTACTAACAGATCTTTATCTTTTTGAAACTTTGACTAAAAATAAGTTTTGTAAAATTTGTGTGAAATATTAAGTTAAACAATCGACTTACACATGTTTCAACTGTTATCTTGATATTATTTTTATCTACGTTACTTTTATATTTTTTAATTCATTAAAACATATGGTAAATAAAACGAACATAAAATCATTTATTTGCAAATTTTTTCAACAACTAAATTGACATTCTCAGTGACAATGTTTAGTGAAATGTTATTTTGTAATAATTTTATGTCCGTTTATTACCTTTTTTTTAATGTTTACTTTCTAAACAATTGCAGGAACATAATTTTAATAGAATGAAAATGAAGAAACTAAAATGTGAAAATTCTATTTTTATATTACATTTAAATTATATTTTTCATTGTTAATATAAAGAATCAGTATATTTTATCCACAAAACAAAATCTGCTTAGTAATCCAATACTTCATAAGCTGTTTAGCTCTCTGAACTATTTTCTGCAATCACTGGTCATCTGTTTGTCTTGTTTATGTTTTCATAAATAGGCCTACCTGGATTATCAAATAATGCCTATAGGTTCCAAAAGACATTTTACTCAACTCTTATACGGTGAAAGAATACATAAAATTTAAAGTCATAACACTTCATAAATTTAAATAATAGTTGCTGAAAATGATGACTAAATTACTTAAGACAGGTATAATGCAGAGGTTTGCTTGAACTTAATACACTACTTAAAATTAAAATAGTTTGCAGTAGGCCTACAGCTTACTGTTTCTTTCAAAAGCCTGTTTGCCTTCTCACAAAAGTAGAATTCTGCAATCTCTGTAATACAGTAGAACATACTGTATATAACAACTGTTTTAATTAGAAACAAATTCAATACAACTTTTTGTTAGTCATCTTTTTAAATAAACCTAAATAATTTTCTTATTGCATCACTAAATAATTACTAATCATGATAATATGATTAGCTCTTGCAAAACACAATAATATTAAATTGGTTTTGACAACCCTTGTTTTTGGCTTTACTATAAAATATGATAACAAATAATCTTCATTTGAAATTGCTAAATAAAAATGAAAGATTTTGATGCTACACATTAATAATACATTATTACAATTTCACTGTCGCTGAGTTGATGCTAGAGAATGAGAGGAACCAAATGATCCTATGAGTTCAGAATCGGGTCACATTTAACTGTCATTGAACTGTACAACAATGTGACAGTTAACTTATCATGTATAGACATAATTAGTAGGGTAATACTGACAGTTTAAACTGAAAAATGCTGAAATTGAAAAATAATCATTTAATTATTCAATAACAACAAACGTTCTTTGCATTTACAAAATATATGTATTTTTTAAATAAATACTATACAATTTTATCATTCTGTAATATTGAAATTTTGTACAAATCCAAATTATTAATTTAGTATGGACAATTAGATAATGATTATAATAGTGTAATATATGACATGTTAATAGTTTTTATAATTTAATATTAAGTTTATATAAGATCAAAAAAGTTATATATTTTATAAAGATATATTATACTGTAGTTGTTTGTCGTATTGCATTTATAGATTTAATGTTAGTTAAGACTCCAGTGAAAATTTCTTAAATTAGAAAAAATCTCTTTTTAAAAGCAAATTATATTCTTTGTGCCATAAGTTGTTTTTAATAAATTACTTTGCAAAATAGATAAACAGTAAATGTATTGTGCACTATTTAATTTACTACAACAAAAATAAATACATTCAAATATATTGACTATTTATTTTTTTATCTTTTTGAATGTTTAAAGTTTATCTATTTGAAAAAAATTTAATTTGATTTTTTAAGAGTACTTATAAATGGTAAAGTCCTTTACATATTTACTGAAAATACTAGCATTTCATAAGAAAACGAAAGGAAAGTTTACTTTTATTCCAAACCTCAGCAAAACAGATATTCAGTCAGGTTGTACTTGGGGAATAGGTTATTAGTGTTGAGAAAGGTATGTACAGCAGCCTGAACGAGTCTTGTTACATGAAGCAAACAGTACGGCTCTGCATAATTTTGCATGAAAAATATACATTGTGAAAATGCTGCTGGAATAAATTATTATACAGTTAAACATTGCAAATTATAATTTCAAGGGAAAACCATTTTATTTTAATTATAGAGGTGGAAAACTAATTTTATTTGGTGTAGTACATATATTGAACAATATTTCATTTATAAAGTCAAAAATAGAAAACATTTCAGTTTAACAAAGTATAGTGGAACTACATCAATACAAACAAAATCATAATTTTACACACACTAACAATTTTGGTCTTACTGGATTTTTTTATTTAATTTTAGACGGCTTCAAAGAACTAAACATTTGAACATCAATAGTATTGTCAATAGTCATGATAGAAAGAAGACATTTTCTTCAATATTGCATGATTTTTCAAGAATGATTTACAAAAAATTAATGAATATATTTACTTTATTTGGTGTGACTGTAGGTTCATTATCTCCTTCCTCCTTCTTCCCATCCTCTTCAATTCCATCTTCTGCTTGTGAAACTGATGCCAAAATATCTTCATCAGTTAAAATGCCAGTAACTGCTAGATCCATGTCAACATTCGCAAAGTTTTCAAACATAATTTGCTCTTCATTGGATTAGGTCAAAATTTCATACCACTCATGACTCAAACAGTCAAACAATGCCAAACCAATGTAATACCGGAAAATACCTGTTCTTGTTTCTTTCCATCAATCGTTCTTCTATTTGTAGAGGTTTTACAGCCAGTGCTTTGAATTATAGAGGTTGGTTTTCAATTGCAGAGGTCAGGATTTACGAAATCAAATTATAAGGTCAAATAAGTTCTTCCCAAAACTTTTAATAAAGTTGTTATTTTTATTTGAATAATGGAGGTTTTCCAAGGAAATATAAAGTAATTTGAATAGCACTGGTTTTAGAATTAGCGAGGTTAGCCTGTAGTATAAAGTTACAAACTGATCTATTGTGTAAGTCAATTCGTATAGTCATTGCTTATCTTGATACTAGAGACCATATACCATTGTTATGGTACGAGATTAAAAAAATGTCAATATAGAATACAACAAATATTTGAAGAATGATTTCAAATTCAAACATGTACTTTTTAAACGTATGAGCACAGAAATTTGTTATGGATCAAATAAATATAGGATCATTTAATCCTTTATATTGAAACTAATTTTGAAACATTATGACCATGGTTGTTGTTTGGTAAATTATTGTGAACACTGCTTTTTCCTTATTTGACTCTCTCTTGGTAAAATTATAAGTATAGTACTCATATTTGTCTCTGTCTGTGGTTCATATCAGACTGGGAACAAGTAATGATAGTAAAATTGCAGTTCTGTTTACTTAAAAATTTATAAAATCAGATTTATTATGACTGAAACTATCAATTTAATTGTTAAACACTTTTGCTGGGGGATTGTAAATGTAAAATTATTTTAGAAATATTACTTTATTTTAATCAAATAGAATAATATATTTAGAAACATGGTTTAAAGAAATAATTTTTTCACAGAAAATCTTTTATTTTATTTTATTTATTTTTTAGACTTTTTATATTACTGTATAATTCAAAAATTCAATAAACTAAAAGTAATAAAGTAGTTCATAGCTTTATGAACCTAAACCTAAACATAGCTAAGACATTTAAAATTTTCCCACTAGATAGAGCACACAGCAGAAATGCAATTGCAAAAATGCGATCTCAGTAGGTTTGAAAGAATTGCAGTTAGCATTAATGTGATTTTTGCTTCTAACTCAGCAAAAGGGTAAACTAACCTATGTTTAGTATGGCAAAACCCCATTTGAGCTAATATTATTAGAAATTGTAACCTACTGTGACAGTTTTCAGTTGGGTTTATATTTAACTCTTTATTTATGAATATTTTGTTTGATTTGTTTCCAAATAAAATCTAACACAACTTATATGTGAACATAAAACTGGAAAGAACTTGTCTTAAGTTGTAAAACAAGATACAGTAACTACATTGTTATGTGATAAATATGACTATAATTTAACATTAAGAAGGATATAACAAGATAAGTTAGTAGGAAGACTTACTTCTTTTGTTACATAAGTAAATTTAATTCATAATGTGATTTAAGTGCCTTCAAGTCGTGTATGTGAAATTTTGTATCGTTATTTAACTGTGAGTTTTTAAACAGATTTCTTGTTTGTGTTACAACCATAATTTTCTTATATAGCACTATAACTTTTGTAGTAGTTCGTACTTTTAATTAAAATTATATTTTGTACTTATACTTGTAATTAAAATCTAGTATAATAACATTATGGAAGTTATGACAAAACAAATTCACCTTTACTCATCAGTAAATTTCTGCAAAAACTGATCTAGACAAATATTTTATACATTGCATCAAAGCATATTTTAATAGATAATTTTAAATGTTGTAAATAAAATTTGATTTAAATAAAACATATTAAGCCAATTTGTTATGTAGTTTTGTATTTTTAAATGTATGAAATGCCAAAGTTTGTTCTCATTTTTTAAAGCACTTTTATAGTATTATTGTTAAATTAAAATATATTGTTTATGTCATGTGTATTATTAGTTTATATAAAAATAAATTTGTAAAAAATTAAGGAGTTGTGTTATTTTATCAAATCATAAAGTTTTACACTATCGGAAATTTTAAATCTTTCCAGTTGCAGTGATTTTTTTGTTTGAATAACTTGTGGTTTATTTAAAAAAAATTTACTTTCTCAATTCAAACATTCATCAATATCTCTTTTATCAACCGAAGCCTTGTTATACATTTTCAATAGTAGGCTACACAAAACAATGCATTTGAAAAAAATTTGTTTCATATCAAGTTAAATAATATGAAATTGGTGTTTTAAAATTAATGTCAACAGAAAGTTACATTTTCAGGGTTCTGAACTTCGAAAAGAAAAATTGATTCCATCATAGAATTTTTTAGTTTGAAGTCGAAAACAACGACAAGCTACCATTGCCTGAAATAATAACACGATTAATTTTCTTAAGCCGGATTGAAACCTTGGACCTTCTCTCTTCTACAAAGCTGACTGTAACCCATTATAAGATCACATCTTGTTTGTACGTCTGTCTGTCACATTTGGTTTTCTCTGAAATCGATGAGTTTAGGACAATTAATTTGACATACCTAGTTATAAAGCACGCCAACTCATACACTGAGTGTTTCGTGAGAGGTTGGCAGAACTTCAGGAGATGATGGGGGACCTTAGCAAAATTATTCATATGAACTTAGGTCCGAAAAGCATTGTTTTCCAGATATCCACCACTTTTGTTTTTTTTTTACAAAATAATTCATATCTAGAGAAATGTTAGATTGATTGAGTTCAAATATGGCATGAAGTTTGTCCTAACAATGATCTATTTTAAAAAAAAAATAAGAGATTATATCCAATCATGTGTTTCAAAATCGCGGCTGTTTGAATTTTTAAAACCCTCAATTAATCAAAAACTGTACATTTTAACAAAAAATCTCAAGATACCTCTTTTCTAGCCCTTTCAATTTCTATCTGATGGTGTAATGTTCTGGTATTTTATGTGTAATAATTGTTTTGTTCAACCTTGCATCCTATACCAACACAGTAAACACAACACTATTGTATGTACATATGCTGTTATTATCTTTAACTTAACTGTTATCCTTCATCCGATTGTTTTGACAGCTACACCATCCAAAACGGCTACAAAAAAAGGTGCCTTGACATTTTTGTTAAAATATATGGTTTTTGAGCAATTTAGGTTTGAAATTTTCAAACTGCCGCCCTTTTTAAATGCAAGATTGGATATAATTGCTTATTTTTCTTAAAATATATCATGTTAGATGTTAGGTTAAACTTCATGCCAAGTTTGAACGCAATCGGTCAAACATTTCTCTTGATATAAATTATTTTGTAAAAAAACAAAATGGCACATATCTGGAAAACTATGCTTTTCCGAACCTATGCTCATATGAACAATTTAGCTTTTTTTTAGGTCCCCTATCATTCCTGAAGTTGGCCAACGTCTCTTGTAGGGCAAATTTACACACACTCAAAAAATTAATATTATTCATACATGTCATGTGTATTGTCTGTAGAGACCTTTACTTAAGGATATCAAAAACAAATTTTTCGTTTTATAGTATTGAAGATGTCACTTAAAATCCAATTCAAAACTATTTTCGTACAACTGCAGCTAAAATGTTCAAAACTCCAGTGGTATAAGAAGTTCAGTATTTATACTTTACCGGAAAACTATAGAGGATCTGAAATTCAGCAGAATCTTTATCTAAGGAAACCCTGATGTAACTGCAAGTTTGTAAATAAAATTTTAATTTTGTTATTATTTGTACTAATTTTACATAATATACATACAGGGTGATTAGTAATACGCAGAGATCATTCAGGGGTGGTTATATGGGTCAACATTTGTTTTTAAACTTCTTGACCAGAAATGGTTCTTTTAACAGCTAACTGCAATAAAGGGTAATAGTAAAACAGTTTTATGCATTTCACTGCTCACAGCAATGCATAGCCTACTATTGAAAATTACGGATAACTGGTAAAAGAAATGTTCCCTGACGTTTTTTATAGGAAGTTTTTATATATTTTAACTCATATGACCACCCCCTGAGAAATTATATGCGTGCATTACAGAATTACCCGGAATAATGTATTCTTTGAAACGAATCTCAAGCAAACATTTGAGGTGTAATAGAACATACAAATGTAAATCCTTTAGTGAGAATAGTCTTAAAAATAAAACCTGTGTAGCGCCGTATAGTGCTGCTTCATTGAACAACTACATACTGTTGGTTGCTTGCCTGATAATTGAAGGCACTGACCGTATAATCACATGTTGGAATGTTGATATCCTACAATGTTTCAAGAAAACCCCTAGATTTATTTAAAAACTGTTTCCACAAATATTAGTTTGGTTATTATGTGTCGATTTTGATAAAACAGCAATAGTTTATTGTATTGTAAAAATTCTAATTCATAGTTGTTGATTTTTTACTTTCTCCACCCTATACGTAAGTATATGCAGAAATAAATTATTGTTTTCGTCCAAATTTTCGAATTTGAATTTTTAGTGGAATTATCTGTTTTGGTGCTCCCTGAACCCCCAAAAAATGTTTAGTGGAATTATCTGTGTTGGTGCTCCCTGAACCCAAAAATATTTTTAGTGGGATTATTTGTTTTGGTGCTCCCTGGTTTTTTGGCCAAAAAGGGAATTGTTTTTAAAAAATGTTCAAAACCTTTTTTCGGGCATCTATACAGGCCTAATTGACATGTTTGGTGCAAATTTGTTCGAAATCGATCGAATAGTTTATATAATAATAATAATATAATATGGATGTGTGTTACATGCATCTAATATTTTCCATGGTAACATTTTCCTACTTTTGCAATTCTAAATAACCACCTCCTATGCTACTCTTGGGAAGGTATAAAGTTTCAACTGGAAGAAAGTATGTGGCAGTTATCTGGTACAGTTTTTATTTTTAGTTGATTTGTTACGTTTCAAGTTGGCATTAAAGTAGTTTGCTTTATTTGAACAAAAACGTAATATTAGACCCTAACATCAACTAATTTTGTATGATAGATACCTGAATTTTCAACGCTGTAGAAAACACAAAACATGATTTGGATTCATAATTTCGGTTATATTCGTTGGAAAATAATTATTATATTGATTTACAAATGTATCAAATCAAGTATAAATTTAGTTTTAACCAGTTTTTCCGAAACATTCAACTCCGTTGTTTTAATGAGTGAAAACTGTTAACGACAGAAATATTTTTTCCCCTGAATTGCCTGCATTGTTGTACACATTATTGAAAAATATCGGATAGGTATTTGTATGATTTGACGTTTTAATCTGTTTTGTGGCATATCCATTACGTCCATACTATCAACTTTAAAAAAAAATTTACTACACAATTATTTTTATCAAAGTATAATTTGTATATAATTCTCAATGATTTTATGACTTGTTGAATATTTATTTCGGAAACGTATTTTAATGAATCTAACTTGCTGTAACATATTCGAGCGGTTATGAACAATGTTAGATTCAGAAACAATACATAATATCAGACATAAGTATGACCAAACTATGCCTTAACAAGCGTGAATTTATTAAAATTAATAATATTGAAAAGCATAATAATTACGAGAACTTCATAGAAAAGTAAAATTTTTCTAACCATTTATTTACTCTAAAAATCGTAGCATGTAGGCTACATTGTTATTTTGTAAGCTTAAAAAACTTAAAAATCATGTAAAGTCTGTCCATAAGTATTGTCCTTTATTTATTCAATTCCATAACAATTTATAAATCTAATATATCCAATGAAATAGTATTTTTGTTTATAGTGAAATGTACATAACTTAAAATATGAAAAATGTACAAAAATGTTAATTTATAATTTTAAAGACGTACTGCATTGGCTAGTTACACAATTTAGTTGTATCTAACATGCTTAGTACACCAACAATCTCTAAAACAAACAGGTAAACTTTAGATCCGTCGTTCTGAATTGTTAAACTTTAACTAAACACTATACACTGTCCGCGAACTGTCTTGTCCCATTTTGTGGCTTTATTCCTGAGATCGTGACAAACATATTTCACAATATAAACAATAAAAATAGGTCTACGAAGCATACGTTTTCGTTTGTCTGTCTATACGTGTGTTTTACAAAATAATTCATATCTAGAGAGCGGTTTGACCGATTGAGTTCAAACTTAACATGAAGTTTAACCTAACAATGGTACATTGTAAGGAAAATAAACGACTATATCCAATCATGCGTTTCAAAATTGTGGCTGTTTGAAAATTTCAAACCTGAATTACCCAAAAACCGTGCAATTAAACAAACAAAAATGTCGAGAAGTTTTTTGTAGCCGTTTTAATTCTCTATCGGATGATGTAACTTTCAAAACAATCAGATAATTCATTTTTATGTCTCCAGTTGCAATAGTTTAACATAGACTAAATTTGCCTGACTAGCTTCAAGATTAAACTGTGTTTTTTGTTTTTAATTTTATATGTGCAATAATTCGTGTTTGATATGTGTGTATGTGTGTGTTTGCTAAATTATGACGTGCTCACATGTGAGTAAAAATTTTTATTTAAATTGTATAAAACCTGAAGATGGGAACGTGTTCCTGAAACGCGCGTAGTTTTACACTACAGACAATAAGTTGCAAGACGGAAAAAAAGGTATATATATATATATTAATATTATACATATACTGTAACATTTTAAAGCAACTGAGAGGGTTAGAATAAATTGAAAATAT
>JAGFPH010011229.1:0-16322 GCA_018207615.1 Philaenus spumarius
GATGCTCTCGCCAGACTCAAAAATTTCGATTTTTGCAAATTCCTTTAAAAAACTCGAAATTTTCGAATTGCAATCGGGCACTTCCCGTTGCAAGCTCCCACTCTAAATGGAATCTGATTTCGGTGTGAACCGCCGAAACCCAAGATTCTAAACCCTCGAAAACAATAAAAACCCTTCCTTCAATTTAACTCTCTACAGTTTACATCCTACTTAATTGTTCTGCCTTGATTTTATCAACACAATATTTCATTATATTTCAAATTATATACAACATTACATCAATATCTCCCCTTCCTGGAGTACGATTTGCTGAAAACACAATAGCATAACAAATACATTTTATTTTATCTGGAGATCTTTTCCCCTGAAAACCTTTTATCCTCATACACAATGAAATATTCATATTAACAATTCTCATAGTTCGCTCCTGTCCATATAGTTTTCCACAGCACTGAAATTCACATTTTAATTACACTATTGTTTATATGGGACACAATTTACTTTGCCTGATACTCAAAAACAAAACAATATGATACTGGGCTAGTACTAAACCTACATTTAAATACTAACTACCAATATCCCACTGGTCAAATATCTCCCGCGTTTCCTATACACGCTAACTTTAATTTTAAATTATTTACATTACATCATTCTATTATTGAGAAGTTTTTTGACTATGTTTCATTACTTTGCATATCATTTACTCATAACAACATTTTTAAAACCTTCCTCCCCCTCCTACTTTTCAAATCTTGTACTTCTTAAACACCCTGTGTTTCCACTAACAAATTCCTATTACGTATGACAATACTATTTACAACAACAAACACATATTTATTTACATTTCATTTAGGCTACTCCCCTCCAAACGTTTAATTTACTTCCTTCACACCCTCACCACTAATGTCAATATTTTGTCTCGCCGAGATAATTGTTTCCGTTAGCCAAGCCGACCTACGGTTCCTTCATCAGCTGTTCGACCTTGACTCCCTCTCCTACACTTTGTTTATTATTTACGCTCTCAGTTCAACCTGACCTACTCAATTCAGCCAGCTGACCGAGTTCTCTTTCCCTTTTCTATTTACAAATTATATTACAAAACCTTGACATTAGCTGGGTATAGGCCTAATCATTTTAGTTTGAAATAACATTATACTTATCGTTCATAACGCTTTATATCTCTTATATCATATTTTCCCCTTACAACTCCCGTTACTGGGTCTACTAACATATATGTTTTATTTCCTAATCTTTTGGCTATCCTATACGGTCCGGTGTATAACAAAAACAATTTCTTAGTCTCACCTCGGGCTTTGTCCGCCATTATTGTTGTGTTTTGCGTGGCTAACACCAGGTCTCCTTCATTAAACACCGTGAACCGACGACCTTCGTTTACTCTCGCGGCGCGTTGGTTTCCAGCCCGGATAATCCTTCCTTGGCACTTTTGGAATTTTTCTCGGCGCGTTTCCACTCTCCTATTCTGGCCATTATCAGGAAAAAACTCGTCCCACACATACTTCGCCTCTATTCCCAGCTGGATCTCGTTCGGGGTGTACTTTGTTGTTTCGTGAGGTGTTGCATTCAAAATATCCTGCACAAACTCCAGGTACTGCTTCCAGTTGGCCTGTCGGTCGTGACAGTACGTCCTGAGCATCCTTACGATTTTCCGATTTACTCTTTCTGCGAGATTCACTTGTGGATGTCGTTTAGGGATTAGCACATGTCTTACACCTTCTTCCTCTATCCATTCTTGCCATTTCCTTGAAGTGAATGCCTTGCCGTAGTCAGTTAGGATCCTCTCTGGTTTTCCAACCTCCGCAAAATACTGCCTCATCTTCTCTATACTGTTGGCTGTCGTCGGGTTCCTTACTGGGTATACCTTCACGTATTTTGAGAATACATCGACCACCACTAACACCTGCTGCACATTTCCTAAGCCTTTCGGTAACGGGCCTAAGAAATCAATCGAGACCATTTGCCCTATATTTGCTGTCACTATAGGCTTAGACTCGCCTACTAAGTATTTATTTACATATTTCGCCCTTTGGCACAGATCACACTTTTTTATTACATCCAAAATTTTCCGGCTCATATATTTAATATACCACATATGTTTTAGCATGTTATACATTTTATTTCTTCCAACATGTCCATATGTGTTATGTACTTCATTTATAAATTCTCCCACCATTTCATCTGGCACAATAATTTTATACAACCCATTAATTTCTATATACAGTACATTGTTTTCTACTTTATATCGTGGGAAGTTATCTATATTTGTTATAATAGTTCTGCATCTGGCATTTGCCATCTGCCAGTCCCCAAGATTTCTCATTAACTCCTGAAAATTCCTCTGCACTTTTATTTCCTGGATTCTAGCTCTTCTCCTGTCTTCCTGTCCTAGGCTTTCTCCGTACATCCGACTTGCCACGTCGCACGGTACGTTGTCCTTCCCCGCACAGTGTACAACGCTGGGATTATACTCCTGTATCCCAAGTATCCACCACGTCATTCGACTATTCCCGAATTTACATGACGTCAGAAACTTCAACGCCATGTTGTCCGTTATTATTGTTAGGGGCCCACCGATTACTAATGGCCTAAACTTCTTCAGACCGTGTACTATTGCTAATAACTCCAGCTCGCAGATAGTGTAACTCTTTTCATAAGCCTTTAGCGTTCGGCTTACAAAGCCTATGATCTGCTTGTCGCCGTTTGGGTCTAGCTGGTATAGCTGGGCAGCTACAGCTCCTGTACTTGCATCGGTCTGAAGGAATTTCTCCGTCCCCTCTTCTGGGTGGGTTATAACCACGGACTCTTGAAACAGTCTCTTGACGTTCTGGAACGCCTGCCGCATTTCCTCCGACCACTCCCACTTCCTGTCCTTCTGCAACAACTGATACAGCGGCCTGGTCGCTCCTGCATACTTGCTGGTGAACCTAGAATAGTAGTTCACGAACCCAAGAAAAGATTGTAACTGCTTCACACTGCGCGGTTCCGGAAAGTCCTGAATAGTAGACAGCTTCTCTGGATCTGTACTAATCCCTGATGGCTTGAAAATAAATCCCAGGAACTTCACTTCCTGTTGGCAAAATAGCGTCTTCTTCGGGTTGATGGTTAGCCCGCCATCTTGAAACTTCTCGAAGATTTGCTGCAGGTGCTCTATATGCTGTTCAAATGTTTCTGATAAGCATAATAGGTCGTCCACATAGTTAAGAGTGAATCAATCTACTTCCTTGCCTAGCGTTAAGTCTACTGTCCTAACCAAGGCTGCTAAACTATTCTGTAAACCGTACGGTACGACTTTAAAGTTATATACTTTATTGTCAAAAAGGAACCCCGTATATTTCTTCGATTCTTCAGTTAACGGAATCTGCCAAAAACTAGACGTGAGGTCGATTTTACTTATATACTTGGTAGCCCTTCCTTTCCTTAGTATATCATCTATTGTTGGTGCTGACTCATAATCTGGAATCGTAAGCTTGTTTAACTTCCTCGCGTCCATACACAGTCTTATTGATCCGTCTGGCTTAATTACCGTAACCATAGGGTTGATATATGCTGTCCTAGACCTTTCAATAATATTATTTTCCAGCATTTGATTTATTTCTTCCCTAACTTGTTTCCGGTAGTTCATCGGGATGGGGTAGTTCCTATTTACAAACGTATCCATAGAGTTTACTTTTAATTCATGTGTATATTTGTTAGAGCGGCCCGGTAATTCAGAGAACACATCCTGGTATTTATTTATTAATTCCTGCAACACAACTTCCTGACCTTGGGTTAAAATGGTATCGTGCCTATATACATTATTTAACGTAATTGCTTTGCATTGGTAGCCCGGCTGTCTGCGTCGACCCTGCCTTTCTATTGTTTGCCTATCCGTCCCAAGTCCAGTTGATTGTTCTGTTAGGCCTACGTCTCCCTTCTTTCGTCGACCGTGTTTTCGGTGAAAGTTTCTCTTGCTTATTATGCTTTTAGAATAACTAGTTTTAAACTTAACTTTACCAGCAGTGTATCGTTTCATATTACTACCAAAGTTTTTAATCTCATTGATTTCTCCGCTAATCAAATTATTATTATTACAAAGTGCTTGTGTTTTATTATTATTATTATTGTCAACAAAGTGTTTAGTGCAGTGTTGTGAAAAAGAATTAATAGACGTTACAATATTCTTATTAGGCCTACAACTTCTAGCTTGTTCCATCGGAGATCGGTTACTCATTTGAATATTAGGCCTACTTGTACCTACATATTCCTTACTACTTAATTTTTTATTTATATAAATTCGACGATTACTTTCATCTCTGGCTTCCTTGGATAACCCTTTCGAGACTATTTGTTTACAATAGTTCCTGTTGGAACCCCGTTGAAGTCGCAACCCTTTTGTCGCGCTTTTCTCCAACCCTTCTTCCCTTTTAACCTTTTCTCCGTTATCTGGTACCGCTGTCGCATCCTTTTGTTCGTCTTCATTTCCGTTTCCTGCCATTATGTTGTTAATTACTTGCGAATTTTCCAACACCACTTCGTTCGTACTTCCTGTACTTGTCGAAACTTCTACTTTAATTTTATTAGGCATTGCTGCTTTAGTCAACGCCCCCATTTGTTTAGGCCTTCCTGTACCTTTAATATTCGCCGCATATCTTGACGCTATATTTAAACATTTGCCCTTTATTTTGCTTATGGCAACCTGTTTTTCAATAAATGGTATTTCTATTGTTTTATTATTAATATTAACTTGTACAAATTTGTTTTGCATATTTATTTTGGCCTGAATACTATATAACATATCGCATCCACAAATAATTCGGGATTTTAACCCTTTAGCAACTAGAAACTTTGCGTCTATAAATTCCGTTCCAAATTTAACCCTAATCATTATTTGTTTATTAATTTTTTGGACTTTCCCTTTCAACGCGGTCACCAACTCTAAATTTGAAACTGGCAGCTCCAACATATTAACAAATTCTGCTTTTAATTGCTCTACATAATCCTGCTGAATTACAGAAATTTCTGATCCAGTGTCCAATTCCAATATCGCTACGTTGTTTTCTATTTCTATCAAAATAGTGGGAATTTCATCAATTAAGCTTTCGGCTATAACTCGCTCGTCCGTATCGTTCAACAAATCGTCTCTAATATTGTAGTGTAAGCTACCTATTGCTTTCTTCACACTTAACGCATCTTCACACCTCTCTATTGTTTTATTCGCCGGTCTAGTTTGATTTTGGGTTAATTTGGCTTCATTACTTTTTACTTTACTTATTTTATGTACATTAAATTCTCGATTACATTTTTCCGCAGCCCCATC
Source organism: Philaenus spumarius (assembly GCA_018207615.1). Taxonomy (NCBI): domain Eukaryota; kingdom Metazoa; phylum Arthropoda; class Insecta; order Hemiptera; family Aphrophoridae; genus Philaenus; species Philaenus spumarius. Next base: position 5,315 of record JAGFPH010011229.1, read on the forward strand.
ATTCCGATTTCGTTGATCCATTTGCAGGGCCTTATCTACGCGTTTTTTGCAGGCGCTGGATTTGGATTAGGTCTAGACGGATTAGGTCGGTTCGGATTCGGGCGTTGGTTATTATTTGGGTTTTGGTGGAAGGATCGCTGGACAGGTGGGTTCTGATTGGGTTGTGGGCTAGGCCTTTGTTGATATGATTGATTTGGCGCTTGATTAAATCGCGTATTCGGTGTCCTTGCACCGCGTCTCGCCTCTTCCATCATATCAATGTTATTAAGGAAATTAATTGCCTCTTGAATGTTCTCACTGGGCTTACCCATGCTCGCCAACCTTATATGATCATCAAAGTGTTGCATAATCGTAAACACTAAGAAAGCTTCAGGATATTTTGGGTCAAAATCGGATGCCTTATTTATCATACGGCAGAAATAGTCTTTTCGGCTTAACGTACTATTTTCATAATATCTACCATTTTCTATCCTATTTCGCTCGATTTTCTGCTTTTGCAGCGACCAATAGTTTTGTAAAAACGTTTCCCTAAACTCTCCGTATCTCATATCCTCCATTCTGATTACTTGAAACCACTCTCGTGCACTTGATTTTAAATGCATTTCCACTAGTTTAAGCTTCTCACTATCACCCATAAACGGATTAATTTCGTCAATTAAACTTTCTAATTCCCTTAAAAACTGTTTTGGCCGTTCCTGCGCATTGCCATAATATTCCAGCTTCCTTGCATCACTATCATATCTAGGCACCATTATACCTAGGTTACGCGTCCCCATTGACTGACTACCTACTTCCCCTAATTTTTTCTCAACCCTTTCACACCTTTTCTCTATCTTCTTAAAATTTGCATCTGTTGTTTCCTTTATTGAGCTCGTGGATTCTTCTAAGTACTTGATTTTTTCATCCATCTGGTCCACTCTATTCTCCAACCTTGAATGCTGCAGGACGCACCTCTCGGTCTCCTCTTCTATTTTGGCTCCTATCTCTCCAATTTTTCCAGAAACTAGTTGGTACAGCTCCCGTTGTTCCTTTTCTCTTGTTGCTTTTTCTTCACGGATCTTTTCGTCCTTCAGCCTCCTTCGTTCCTCTTTACGCTCTCGAGCCTCTTCTTTTTCTTTCTTCTCCATTTCTTTAAGCCTTGCTTCCTCCACTCGCCGTTGAATTTCTTCATTTTCTTTTTTCTCCATGCGTTTCCGGTCCTCTTCCATACGTTTCCGGTCCTCTTCCATACGTTTCTTTTCTTCTTCCTTATCTTTTTTATACATGTCCATAAAATCCTTTAACTCTTTGCTGGCCATTTTATTTTATTTAATTAACTCGCTTTCTTATTTCACTTAAACTCGTTATATTATTGTTACTATGTCGTGTCGCGTCTTAAAACCACTCAATAATTTTTTATTTTAAACTTTCCTATACAATCTCCCTTTCTAACCACGATTTTACCACAACAAAATATTTTTAACAATAATTATAACTACTCCCACCCTATACACAAACGACTAACGAACCCGGGAAACTTTTGACACAGTATTGATAATAGCAGCCGTATTTTACACACTACACAAAATATCCTTATCCTAACAAATACAATTAAAGCACAAATAATTGTTACGTCGGTCCTTGACTTAATTTAACTTCTGGTTATTTTAACCGTAGGTTAAATCGAGCCAACTAGTTGGGCGCCAAAATTTACAACGCAAACCACGTTTGCCGCTGCAAACTTAAATCACGCCCCACGTTGGGCGCCAAAATTTACAACGCAACCCACGTTTGCCGCTGCAAATTTAAATCACGCCCCTCGTTCGGGACGCAAAAATTTACAACGAAAGCTCTTGTTGTCGGGCCCTACTTTCGGGACACCAAAATCTTCTCAAAGAAACAACTTGCTTTGCTGTAAATTTAAATTACTATCACCTACTGGAAGGCTAAGGCTACTAACATGTTTCACCTAGGTGATGCAATTTAAGTTGAATAAATTTACTTTACTCTATAAAAGACTTTTTTACAACTTCCAGAATTTAAAACTTTACTAGCTCAGATAATTAATGACTCTTGTTTACTTTTTGTAAATCTCAGAGAAGTGAGAACAGTGGAACCGCCATAGTAACCTATTTGTGCTTTCAAAAACCTTTTCATATATTCACTACTAATTGTATAAGAACAGGACACAATGGATATACAGTAATACAGGTAAATTTAAAACTCAAGTGAATTTTTTGTTCTGTAAATAAATTATAGTTTTTATTTACCAAATTTGCAAAATAAAATAGACCTTTCAAATAATAATAATCAATTTCTTAGGGTAACTTTCCCTTTAAAACAATAACTTTTAAACACAATTCAAATACAATTATTCTACAGATAGGCAGAACGTTCTAATTTAATTTAATTCAATTTTAATAATGGCTTTTAATTTTATATGGCTTATGATTTGATTTAATTATTAATTTATTTATACTATTTAATGACTCTACTGATTTGAATGAATTTACTTTTTTAATAGATTTTCACAGATATTAATTTAAAAATTATCCTAACTAACCCAGTATTTGAAACAAATTTACTGACTCTAATTCAGGCAATTTAGGGGACAAATAACGTAGCATTCGATTCTCACAGACCTTATGTTTGCTGTTTCTTTTCGCTACAATTGGTGACCTCAGAGTCGCTGGTGTTGTCCTGGGAATACAGGTGTTTTCTTTAGAACAGCTTCCCTGATGTCGTGGTATGTCTGTGGTCCTCCAGAAGTCGCCTGTTGGTTAGCCGGATCGTTTCCCTCCTTATGTCCAGTTTTCCTCGGGTTGTTCGTCTGGTTATCTTTTTAGAAGTTCATTTGAAGTTGATGAGTTCGCCAGTTCGTTCCTTTGACGTAGTCCAAATGACATCCCTTAACTATGTCATTTACGCTTAATAAACTCTCAGCTCTTTAGACTTTTATAAAAAATATAATATTTAAGTTTTACGAAGACAAAAATCCAGTACTTGTTGGTAATCGTTAGACTTGATTACAATATCGAACTTATAACATCTTAGAAAAATTAACAGATGATGCAGCAGCCTCACGGCGTATCAAAAATTATAAGAAGCAGACTAACACATCTCTCGCAGCAATTTTTTAGAAGAAGCCCCAGATCAACGCGTCCTCCGCTTTTATAGGGTCTCCCTTTCCCTTGTAACTGTAGCGTTTGGCGGTTTTTCCAGATTTCCAAAAACTCCACTTTTTTCGGAGTTTTTTGGTACTCATATGTTGTATAAATTATTTCCTGAATTGTTGTGAAGTTTTTTCTCCTTTTTTCTCATTAGTTTTCACATAAAGTCATATCTAAGCTTTTGCAGTTTCCCGCGTTAGGCCTTCCCGCTCATCCCTTCCACTTTCGTGACGTCTCCTCCGCTTCGTCTAATCTTTACTTGGCTTTACCAAAATTAACCAATTTCCTTATTTTCTTCATAACTCGTTAAGTTTTACACTGATTTTGGATTTATTTGGAGATTCTTATTCGTCATGGCTTTACCTTTCTTCTCGAAGTCGAATTGTAGTTGTGCGACTCGGGGTTCACCTTTTAGGCCTACTGGGGTCTCTAACGCAGCTGATTAATTAATTAAATTTTTCTCATTAACATTTTCAATTTTTCCTTTTTGTATATCCAATTTGCCTTTGTTTTGGATACATGGCCGTAGTTTTATTTTGTTTCTTCAGAAATTGTAGTTTGTAGGGACTTTTTAAATTTCGATTTTTCAAACTGGGTTTAATTAACTCTACTCCCGAAATTTGTTTCAACTACTAACGTTTTACAATATCACCTAACACTTATAACTCTCATTCATCTCTTTATAACATAAAATATTTACTTTACTTTTTTATACTTCGTTTAAATGTGTGAAAACCCTCACCCTTTCAATTTACACAATTTTAATTATTTATTTAATTTATATGACACTACATTCTTTCTTTAAAAAGTTCCTTACAAGACATTTACTTTAAAACTCTTTTTTCTACTACTTTAACTCAATTTGATTTGACTGATTTCTTTAAAACTGAAAATATCGACTTTTGTTATATAACCTTTCTTTCTTAGAATATTATGCCATTTCCAAAAATATTACTCTTTTTGAAATTTGAGTTAATTTGAAAATTTCCCTTAGTTTTAACGCTTATAACGTAAGTACATTTTTGATTTACGAATCGGGAAATGGATGACCAATACACGCGTTTTTAGCACAATGCACTAACCAACCAGAATCCAGAATCCGTAAATTCTCAGATCCCGGTTATTCCCACAGAAATCATTCCCTATTCTACTAAGTTAGGTTTTCAGCTCTTAACATGTCATGGTTCAAAAGTCGCATCTCGGGAGATAACGGCCTTGTCGCCTGGACTTTGCTGTTTCATGGCCTACATACAGTAGATGCTCTCGCCAGACTCAAAAATTTCGATTTTTGCAAATTCCTTTACAAAACTCGAAATTTTCGAATTGCAATCGGGCACTTCCCGTTGCAACATAAAAGACTATATTTTAATCTATATAATTAATACGCTACATGAAACTTTGTCGGTTGAACTCCTCCGCCATTTCTTAACCGATTTTATCCATTGACGTCTCATTGGAAAGAGCGTGTCGCGTAGATTTGCAAACTGGCCTTACATTTTTGAATAAGTCCCTTGGGCTCTGCCCCAGTGGCTTTTAAAGTTCCCATGTTAATCTTATGGAAGGTCAATCTTAAGGAAGAAGAAGAAAGATTTCTTTTGATTTTATCAGGGGCACAAAAAACAGCTGTTCATATGAAAAGCTTAAAACAGCTGATTTTGATGAACAGCTGATTTTGATCAACAACTGATTTGGATCAAAAACTGAATATAATTTTAGGTTAGGTAAATCAAGCAATAGCGAAGCATTGTCGTGTCCACTAGTTGGTAATTAATTCATTAATTTTGAAATTTTAAATCTTAAATATAAAACAATTTGAAATTTTTGAATTAGGCCTATTAAAAAAATATTTGTCGTAGGGGTCTAATATTACATATGTATGTTAATACATCGTCTGTTAGTATGTATGTAAAAAATAGTTTCATTAGACCTATTGGTTTTCGAGAAATAGGCCTAAGACCGAAGGTATGTTTTTCGTTCATATGGCTTGAATCGGGCCTAATTTTACCGCGTAAGACATTTTTTAAACGCTTGTATCTCATAAACGGTTTGATCGATTTTAATGAAATTGGACTTTTTATATACATAAATGACTATATTTTAATTGGTAATTAATTCATAAATTTTTAAATTTTAAATCTTAAATATAAAACAATTTGAAATTTTTGAATTAGGCCTATTAAGAAAATATTTGTCGTAGGGGTCTAATATTACATATGTATGTTAATAAATCCTCTGTTAGTATGTATGTAAAAATAGTTTCATTAGGCCTATTGGTTTTCGAGAAATAGGCCTAAAACCGAAGGTATGTTTTTCGTTCGTATGGCTCGAATCGGGCCTAATTTTACCGCGTAAGACATTTTTTAGACGCTTGTATCTCATAAACGGTCTGACCGATTTTAATGAAATTGGACTTTTTATATACATAAAAGTTATATTTTAATTTTTAATTAATTCATTAATTTTGAAATTTTAAATTTTAAATATAAAAAAATTTTAAATTTTTGAATTAGGCCTATTAAGAAAATATTTTTCGTAGGGGTCTAATATTACATATGTATGTTAATACATGCTTTGTCAGTATGTATGTAAAAAATAGTTTCATTAGGCTTATTGGTTTTCGAGAAATAGGCCTAAAACCGAAGGTATGTTTTTCGTTCTTATGGCTCGAATTGGGCCTAATTTTGCCGCGTAAGACATTTTTTAAACGCTTGTATCTCATAAACGGTTTGACCGATTTTATTGAAATTGGACTTTTTATTTACATAAAAGAATATATTTTAATTGGTAATTAATTCATTATTTTTAAAATTTTAAATCTTAAATATAAAACAATTTGAATTTTTGACTAAGGCCTATTAAGAAAATATTTGTAGTAGGGGTCTAATGTTACATATGTATGTTAATAAATCCTCTGTTAGTATGTATGTAAAAAATAGTTTCATTAGGCCTATTGGTTTTCGAGAAATATGCCTAAAACCGAAGGTATGTTTTTCGTTTGTATGGCTTGAATCGGGCCTAATTTTACCATATTATATGTTATGTTTCTATGTTTATAACTTAGGTTTTAAATGAATGTTTAGTTATATAAATATAAATAATCACTTTCAATGTATGTAAACGATGGAAATAGTATTTTCTCTTAAAATTAGAGTATTACCATAAATTACTGTAAACTGGTACTTGTACAAAGATAGAAATGTACTGAAAGATAGAAATGGTACCATGTATAGTATCACAAAAACAATAAAACTTAAATTTAATAATAATAGTCTAATTATAAAAACTAACAATAATTTAATTTGCGGTATTAAATATATTATAAATAATAAAGAATACCATAATTACAGAATATAAGTATACCACATAAAAATAACAACAGCTTAAAACGGTATAGAAGATTTTTTCTTAAAATGATGTTTGATTCTACATATTACATATTCTACATATGCCATTTAGCTTAATAAACAAACGCAAGAGTATTTGTGATGTCTGAGAAATCACTCATATTTTGAAACACAGTAATTTATATACACAGTTGGTAGCACTGATATTAGGTAGCAAAAGGTGCCCGTATATCTGTGGATGGTATAAAAGAAGTTACAACCTTGTATTTTATATGCACTGTTATAGTAGAGCAAAGGCATGTTTTGTTACGGTAGCAAAACGGGCCCCTACATCACTGAGGTCGCAAAAGGTGCTTATACACGTGTATATATATATATATATATGTGTATCTATATGTATATGTATATGTATAAGGTTAAAATCGTATCCACTTCCGCCATAGCATTCGGAAAACCCGACTAATATCCTTTTCCAACACTCACCTACCCCTACAGCCCACTGTTACATAATAATACAATACCAGATTACTACATCACAACCTTTTTTATTTTTATCAATAATTCAGTTACAATTCGAATCCATTTTTGGTGGTCCTGTTTGGATTTTAGATTTAATTTTTTGAAAACTTTAAATTCAATTTAGTTTTAGAATTTCCACAGATTAACCCAGATTACCTCAATCCATCAATCTTTTAGTTAAAGTCAACAATTTGACCAAACCCTTCATCACGTTATATTAATTATTATCAAAAGCAAGCTTTTGCACCTTTATAAGCTGGTTAACCAGGGTTAACCATGTTGTTGTTTAACAGGCCTGTTTATTAACACCTTGACTCATGGAACTTATGAGTGGTGTAGGAGTTGTTCGGCGAACATTAAATTTAACACCAATCATTACCACAGGCTAGGAGTCCTGCTGGTAGAAGCGGAAGGAGTATTAAAAAAAAACCGAAAACCTTGCAGCCACAAGCAACCACGCCAACACCTAACCAGATAGAATTCCTTCAACACCCAAACAACACCAAATTACCAACATCAACCATCTATTAATCCATCTTCACTCCTCAACCACCCAAACAATTAATACCCACCTAATTTTAAGATTTTTTGTACATCTCATTGAGATTTTAATGTGAAGGCATGTAAAGCACCAATTTAGTTTTAGTATCCAAGCATCACCACCATATCGCGATTAATGGCATAAACTATTCAATCCACCATATTTCAATTTCACCAACTAACACACCTTTAATTCTGCCTTATCTAACCTTTTAATTAGGGGGGACTTTTAAGTAAACAAACCAGACTTCGACCTACACAATGCATGGCATGGAATTTGGATGTTCGCGATCAAGATCGACCGGCCATCTTTTCAAAATTTCTTAAATCATCAAACCCTTCCACATGGTCGCGATTAGGTCTTGTTCGTTACTACAGACTTCAATTTGCCAAAAAGAAGTCCATCGAATCTGCTGCCTCCTTTCATTATTATCCTATCCTGCAATAACATCACCTGCGGTAACCATCACTCCCTGCGCCTTTTTTTTTTGTCAAGCCTTTTATATTTATTACACGTATTATTTTTTTTGTCGCAAGGGGGGAGATGTGATGATATTACGTCACTAGGTAGTCGGCGCGCGCAACCCTTGTAGCAACGAGACCAGTGCGTGTCTAGGGAGCAAACAGGGAGGTCGTGCGTGCTCTGCTGTCCGTTAGAACCGTGTGTTGCAGCGATTAAGCTTATAAGGGCTACTCTTGCTGTCTATTGTTTTTTTATAGTGTGATATTTACAAAGAATGCTATGATAAGTCATTTGCCTCGGCTGATGTTCAGAACATATATTAACTATATATAATGCTATCATATGCTATTCTTGTGCCAATAATATTTATTTAATAAACAAAATTTTAAGCTTGATTCAAAATTTGACTCTATAATCTCAGGGCGTTCCCGTGTAAACTAAGGATTGTCAGAATTTGTTGTGGTAGTGTTCTGAACTTATGCATTTTGTATATTTAACTTCCATAAACCCATTTCTTCATTATTTATAATATTTCAGTTAAAACCACATAAAAATTGTCAATATATTTTAAGCTGTTTGAAATGTTACCTTTGATGGCTGAATGCCCTGTACAAACTTTGGTTATCTACTTCAATAACAAATACAATCTTGGATTATAATACTTTTCAATATTTATTGTACAATTTCAAAATTAAATAAAAACAAATATTGTCTTCCTCCATTTGTGAGATAACCCAACTTGTTAAATCAAAACTTAAAACAATTAATTCCTTATCCAAAACAAAACAAATAAACGAAATATATTTTCTTATGTTTTTTACAAACTTACCCTAACAAATAACACATACATATTTTTTTTTTTAAACCAAGTGAGTTATTATTCTAGTTGTTACAAAGATATTTAAAATGTATTTAATTCAATTTTATATTTTTACTTTGAATCTCTTAAATTTATCATAACGCCTTGTATTTATCAACAATTTTGTTTCATATTATTTGTTCCTTGATTTTCAAAGTTAATCATTTTATATTTATTATCCATAAAACAAAAACCTTTCTATATGAAAACAGCATACCACTGATTACGTGAAAAATGACCCCAATGATAACAGTAAGAGTGAGTACCTTTGGTTAGTTGTAAATCTCACGTCTCAATTCCTTGGCTGTTAAATCCTGACGCTTTATTTTCCAGGACTCGTCTCGTTGTCAATCGGGTTGGTCAGGCGACTCTCCCGATGCTTGTAGAATTCCTGCTGATGTCGTCTTCTTTGTTTGATTTGCTCTGGTCCTCGGTCCGTGAAGTTATGTGATGCTGAAGTCCGCTGAGGTCTTCTTATATATTGGTTGTCAATAATTCCACTTTTTCCCAATCTCAAAATTTGTAATAATAATTATTTATTCTAATATATATAGTACTTTTCACCAAACAGTCATAATTTCATATTATCAATAACCGTAGAATCAACAATCAACAGTTTATTAACATGACGAACAAACAATTCGATATTAACAAAATTTATAATAATTAATTATGCAAATATATATAGTACTTTTCACTAAACAGTCATAACTTCATATTTTCAATAAAACCGTAGAATCAACAATCAACAGTTTATTAACTAGACGAAAAAACAATTCGATATTACCAAAATTTGTAATAATTAATTATGCAAATATATATAGTACTTTTCACTAAACAGTCATAACTTCATATTTTAATAAAACCGTAGAATCAACAGTTTATTAACTCGACGAACAAACAATTCGATATTAACAAAATTTGTAATAATTAATTATGCACATTTTCACAGAACCAATTTCTTACTTCTTTATAACGGAAACAAAAATTTGCCAGCCTCTCTCTTTTCAAACCTGTTGGAACCCCCTCTCACAAAAAACCTCGTGGTCAGTTCCATCTGGACCTCCGTTGTACTCTCCCCTCCTACCGCTAAGTCAGAGATAGCAACCTTGCAATACATTTCAAAGTATAGATCAATTAGCTGAACGTATTAAATGCATTAAATTTCCTATCAATTACAATTCTAATTTATTTTCCTTATTATGTAATAAATATTTAAACATTTTATATTTCTAAAATCCATTTTTTTTGTTTTATTTAATTTATACAATGATTCGATTAGTTGAACGTATTTTGGCTAACCTGATTTTAGTTTCTTAAGAACTGGACAACTGCCGTGACGTCAGCTGTTTGTCTACCTTTCAATCAGCTGGCTTTGTACAAACAGCCAAGGTTCATGTCAAGCCCGTTTAACGTTCTTATCGGTTACTAGCAAAATAATTCAAACTAACTTCGTTTACTATTTTAAATATTATTTCTGATACTTTACAATTTCAATCTTTTGCCTTAAAACGGCATATATTCCATTTATTACAATGATACCGTTTTAAATTCCCCTCGAAAACCTATGGAAATTTTTCACAAATTTGACTAGGTTTTCCTCTTTTAACAATTGAAATCATATTTAACTAAGTTGTTTTACTACTAATCTAGTACTACCTTATTTCTCCTTATCTTCATCATTTTATCTGCTCACTTGGTTTCTAGATTAACATGACACAAATTATTTAATAACTATATACAATATATACAAATATATATAAGTCTTTTGAGATCTTCTCTGTCGTCTTCCGCCAACCACTCGTCTCATTTGCTGAAAAATACTCAACATTACAATTAACACCGACATCATCTCACTATCAATGGTATGCTGATCCATCCTTACTTTTACTTGCATATATAGAAGACAAAAACTGCAAACTTCTGACTCCCAAATATTTCATCTAAACACATTTAAATTTTAAACTAATTAATAAAATATAAACATTCACATTCTTCAAAATTCCTATCAGTTTAAAGCATATCTTACATTACTATATATTTCTACAAGGTGTCTTAATGTCCTATATAGTTCAACGTCTTATCCATTTTTTTTTTTGGCAGTGCCTATTTCTTCTAGGACTCGGCGACCCTT
>JAGFPH010011229.1:16422-35589 GCA_018207615.1 Philaenus spumarius
AGGTGTCTTAATGTCCTATATAGTTCAACGTCTTATCCATTTTTTTTGGCAGTGCCTATTTCTTCTAGGACTCGGCGACCCTTTCCTTCCACGTTCAACACTACTTCCACTACCACCTGTTTCCTTGCTTCTAGCTGGATACAAACAAAAATCTTGTTTATATGCAACTTCCTTTTTAGTTATTGTAATGTATTTACATTGAATTTTAAGTTTTATTCATAATATTTCTTTAAGTTTTTTATATCATATGTTCCTTTAATTCTATCCGAGTCAACTTCTTTTACCATATATGTCTTACTTCCTAATATTCGATGTACGACGTATGGGCCGGCATATATTAGTAATAATGTTTCAGTCTCGTATTTTCCTATATCAGACCTATTTTGTTGGCTAATTAAGACTCTGTCGCCTATATGAAATCGTGTTTCTTGCATGTTACAGTTTACCTTGTTGGCTCGTCTTTCTCCTGAACGTCGCATCCGATTTCAACTGATCTCTTTGCGTTCTTCCCAGATGTCCTCCTTTTCTTCTTCCAGATCGTTTTGAAAAATCCTTTCCCATACATATCTAGGATTTCGGTTCCTCTTGAGTTGTTCAGGGGTAAATCCGGTAGTTTCATGCGGAATATTATTCAGTAAGTCCTCGAAACCTTTGACATATGTTTCCCATGTAGGCTGTGAGTCATGGCAATATGCTCTCAGTAACCTGCCTAACTCTCTGTTGACTCTTTCGGCTAGGTTAACTTGGGGATGTCGGATTGGTATCAGCACATGCTCAATTTCTTCTTCGTCCATCCAATTTCGGAATCTTCGAGATGTAAATGCAGATCCGTAATCAGTCAGTATTTTCTCCGGTTTCTTAAACTCTCTTATATATTCCTTAAGTTTATCAATAGTATTATCGGTTGTTGGATTTCTAACAGGATACAACTTTATATGCTTAGAAAACACATCAATTGCTACTAAAATATGTTGGACATTTCCCAGTCCTTTCGGTAGCGGTCCATAAAAGTCTATAGCTAACATTTTATTATTATCTTCTACTCTAATGTATTTTGATTTACCTTGCAGATACTTATTAGTCCTTTTGGATACTTGGCACAAATGACATTTCTTTATAATTTCTTGTATTTTACCATACAGATTTACATAATAAAAACTGGTTTTCAACATCTGATATAATTTATTTCGTCCTATGTGTCCATATATATTATGAACCTCTATTACAAAACTTGCTAATATATCTCTAGGAATAATTATTTTTTCCATCCTGTTAAATATTTTACATAGCATATTATTTTCATTTATAATATATCTAGGGTAACGATCGAGGTTATTTATAATTCTATTTAAGCCTTCTTCATCTCTTTGTAAATTTGGTAAGTTTAGTATAATTTCCTGAAAGGTTTGTGAAGTTTCAATTTTAAAACGATTTAATTTTATTTGTGTATCTTTGTTTATTTTACCTTCGTACTCTTCCCCAACTTTGATCCGGCTTGCAATATCACATGGAATATTTAACTTCCCTTGGCAATGCAATAACTTAGGCTGATATTCCTGAATAGCGAGAATCCATCTTGTTAATCTAGAGTTCGCTAGCTTGCATACCTTCAGAAACTTAAGAGCTTTGTTATCAGTTATGATGGTTAATGGTGCTCCAATAATATTTGGACGGAATTTCTTTAAACCATGAACGATGGCCAGCAATTCCTTTTCGCAGATGGTATATTTTATTTCAGCCTTCTTAAGGGTCCTACTGATAAAACCAATCACTTGCATTTCTCCATTTGCGTCTCGTTGGTACAGTTGGCTGGCTATGGCGTAGTCGCTGGCATCTGTTTGTAAAAAGGTTTCCTCCCCTGGTCTTGGATGCATTATTGTCACAACTTGCAGAAATAATTCCTTTACATTCTGAAATGATTCCTCCATTTCCCGGTCCCATAACCATGCTTGATCTTTTTGCAACAACTTCAACAACGGTTTCGTCTTTTCAGCATACTTGCTAGTGAACCTAGCATAATAATTCACAAAACCCAAGAAAGATTGTAATTGCTTTTTGTTTTTAGGCTGGGGAAATCCACTAATAACTTTAAGTTTTTCAGGATCAGTCTTAATTCCTTGTTGATTAAAAATAAAACCTAAAAACTTCACCTCATTTTGGCAAAATACAGTCTTATTTGGATTAACTGTGATATTGCCTTCCTTTAACTTACGAAAAATTATCTCCAAGTGCTCTAAATGCTCCTCAAAACTCTCTGATAAACACAAAATATCATCTACATAATTCAACGTAAATTCCTCCACTTCAATTCCCCAGAGTAAGGTCGATAGCTCTCACTAAAGCCGCCAATGAATTCTGTAATCCGAATGCTACAACTTGAAAATTGTATACTTTATTATTAAATAAAAAACCTGTATATTTTTTAGATTTCTCGGTTAGTGGAATTTGCCAAAAACTAGATGTTAAGTCAATTTTTGTAATATATTTTTTATTTCTAACTTTTCTTAATATATCATCTATACTAGGGGCGCTTTCGAAATCAGGTATTATGATTTCATTCAACCGCCTAGCATCAAGACATAATCTAACAGACTTGTCGGGTTTAATTACCGTAAATATGGGATTTATGTACGGTGTTCTTGACCTCTCAATAATTCCGTGTTGCAACATTCGATCTATTTCCTCCTGTACTTTCTTCTTGAAGTTCATAGGTATGGGATAGTTACGGCTTACAAATGCAGATTTCTTTATCACTCTCAATTCGTGCTCATATCTATTAGATTTCCCTGGTACTTCACTAAAATTTTCTGCATATTTATTAATTAAATTTCCTAATTTATTCTTCTCAATTTTATTTAATATACAGTCCTTCCAATCATACTTATTATCAATACTTAATTTTCCCAAAACTATCTGTTTATCTTGCTCAGGGTTTACTTTCATTTTACATTTTATCCCTTTTGCCTTATTTTTACGTATCTGTCCTTTTATTTTATACTTTACACTTCCTTTTAACTTATTATTAATATTATTATGCTTATAAATGGAACTATCATCCCATTTATTTGCCTCTTTCCTTAAGTAAATTTTATCTTTACTGTTTGGATTATTTTTAAATTCATACTGATGTTCATCCTTCGGATTATACCGAGACTTGGATAAAATATTTGAAGAAAATCTTTTGTTGATTTCACTATCCCCTTCTTCGTATTCAGGAAGTAATGCATCAACCTTCCCTACATACTCGTCATCCAGACCTAGTCTGCTCTTGTCCATAATAGTTTTAAATCCCTCAATATCGGGCTTAGTTTCTTTACAACTTCTTACAACCTTTTCTCCCAAAGACCTTTTCCCCTCACTGATTGAATCTTCGTTTATTTCCTTTCTATGTTCCCTACGATCCTTACTGATACTTGTACTTTTTTAATATCTACTTTACTAGCATTATTTAAGCGTATATTCTGTGCGTCGTTTTCCTCCTGACTTTCGGTGAGTAAATTTTTTCTACTGTCCTTTCTATTCGTTGTAGTGCATAATTTGTCTCCATTTTCCTTGCATTTTCCTTGCAGTCCTTCCCTCCGTACCTTAGTATTTTGTTGTCTCTCCTGTTTCGTGCAGTCCATTTGCCAAACTCCCGATTCATCTTTGGGCTTTTTGGAGTGACATCCTTGCTCCGGTTGATTATCAGGGATTTCCATGGTGATACCTTTGCTCCCTATTGTCATTGACCCTTTCTCTCGTTGATTTCCTTCTGAGTCTGTTTCCTTTAGTACTTCGGAATGTTTCTTTTCTTTGATTCCCCTCTTGGTTTTCTCCGAGCTTCTTTCTTCATTAATTGTTTTATTTTCTTTATTAATAAAATCTTCACAAACATATTCTCCTTTTATTTCCATTTGTATTAATCCCCTGTCCATGTTTATTCTTGCCTTGAGATCAAACAACGTACTACACCCCAAGATGCCTGTCACATTTAAATTCTTCAAAACTATAAAATTTACATCGATTAACTTTTTGCTTATTTTAATGGAAATCAGCACCTGTTTGTTTACTTTCTGCTTTTTCTTCCCTATTGCAGTGATTACTTCAACATTTGATAATGGTAACTCAACTAGTTGTAACCCATGTCGAATTAAATTATTATAAAAATCCTCCTGTATAACTGACATTTCAGCCCCTGTATCAATATCTAACAAAATTTCATTATTTAAGAGGTTGGCTTTAATTTGCGGGGTTCCCTGATGTTTATCGTTTATTAATTCAATATTATTCTCTTCCATCAAGTCCTCTACTTGAATACATATATGTTTATTTATTTTTGGTTTGCTTTCCTTATTTATTTTACATTTAGAAATTTTTATTTGTTTATCACATTTATTCACATTCATAAAATTCTCTTCCTCGATCTTAGTCGTATTTGCCTGTTTGGGTTTATCTTTATACATTTTGTTAACGGCTAAGATCTCTCTTCTTAGTTTTTTGAACTTATCGATGGTTTAGGCTGATTTATTGTGGTATGATTTAAATTAGGCGGTCGTCTATTTTGTGGAAATTGTCGATTCTGAGCATAGAAGCTTTGGTTCTGGTTGTAATTATTAGGGTTTCGATATCTAAAGTCCTGTGGTCGGTTGAATTGTCTTCGTTCCTCCTGATAATTTTGGTCCGGTCTTCGGTCCTGCTCTGGTCGACTTCTCCCTCCATCTTCTGACACTACCTCTATCATATTTAGAAACTTAATGGCTTCTTCTCTGTTTACCAGGTTTCTTCCTAAACTTGCTATACGAGTCCTCTCCTCATAATGCGACATAATTTTGAAGATTAAGTACTCCTCTGGGATGGGAGGATCTAGGTGCTTTACCATGTTGTACATTTTGCAGAAATACTCCGCCTTGGTGCTGTAACTTTTACTCCAATACTTCCCATTTTCCAGCTTATTTCTGATGACCTGTTGCTTGGAAACCCCAGTAATTTGCTAAGAATTTTCTTTTAAACTCTTGATATCCTGACGGCTCTTGGCGTACCATTTTCCACCACTCCTTCGCATCTTCTCTTAGATGTCGTTCAACGATCCGGAGCTTCTATCTTTCATCCAAGAGAGGGCTTATCTCCTGCATATGTTCTTCAATCTCTTGAATAAAATCTACCGGGTTCTCTTTCTGTCTTCCTGAGAATGTTATTTTCTTCTCCATATCCTCATTGTTGATAATAATGCATCCTCTATCCGATAATACCTTGTTACCTCCTTTAGTACTTTCGCGAACCTGTCTTTCCACTAATTTCACATTTATTTCAACGTCTTTCACTTTCTTATCTACTTCTTCTACTCTTTCTTTAACAGTAATTACCTCATTCGTCATTTCTACAACAGACTGTTCGCAAACGTTCAGTCTGTCTTTTACTTCATTCACATCCTCCATTATTTTCTCTCGTTGTTTCTCTATAGCTTCGTTGATATGTTGAACCAGCCTTTCTTCCCTCTCTCCTTCTTTCTTTTCACGCTCTTTTCTTTCTTTTCTTCTTTCTTCCTTGTCTTCTTGTTCCTTCTTCTGCATATAAGCCATCATCTTTTGGAATTCTGCTAGCATGTCTCCAGCTTCTCCTTGCTGTTGTTTTGACATCTTGATTTGTTCTTAAAAAAGTCCTTCTTAAATATACACAATTTAATCGTGATCTTATCACTTTACCTGCCTAATATTACTGTTTATAGCGGTATTAAAAATAGCAAGTGAACAATGATAGTAAAATTGATTGCCCTTTAGAAATGTAGTGAATACAAATAAATATCATACCTTCTGTAAAATTCTGGTTCTCTGTCATAGCTCAACGGCTATGGTACTTGCCTCATAAGCAAGACGTCCCGGGTTCAAATCCCGCGGGGGACCATAAAATATTAAAAACCCAAAAAAAAACATGCTCGTTAGCCGAAAGGCCCAAAGTGGCATGGAAAGCAAAAAAAAAAATGTAAAATTCTGTATAGTTGAAGCGATGGCTTGTTGACTGACGTCTTGATCTTGATTCTTGCACTATTCGTCCGTTTCAAAATGTTTTATCTGGACAGATAATTACACAATAACACAAACATATATACACTACACTAAAGGGCGTTAATAAGTATTGTCACTATATATTATAATATTCAGTTAGTTGTTATGCGGCGGTAATGATCGTTGTATGCACAAGTTTGGTTATAAAGTTTGTAGGTTTTATACCTCCAATTATATTACGTAGCACGGTTAGCGGCGTTGAAATAGAACACAACACGCATTTAAATTAGTGATACTTGCGTAGAGTGATTTGTAACCACGTTGATATGCAATTAATTGCGATAGCGAAAACTGCTTCCGTATTCCGTTCCGAATGCCAGAGAGACAAGTAGAAGAGTGAGTGCGGAAAAGACGCAAACAGATAAAGTAGCAAAGTGATTAATTAATTTATTAATTAAAATTTGTATATTAATGATTATATTATTTACATACGACGATTTGCCATTGTGAGTAATGAAATTTACTAAACGAATTTACTTTATTCAATTTCCCCAGAATTTACTTGAATTTATTTATTTAATTTAATTTATATATTACTTTGCAAAAAAGGGATTTATTTAAAATTATAAGTAACAATGATCGTTTGCCACTTACAGAACACAAGAAGTTCGACGCGTAATTCCTTCTGTCGATTTCCAGCGATTTAAAGTTGTTCTCCTTGGTCCCCAGAATGGTTTCTTCGGCTTACAGTTGTCTTCTCCTAGACTTAATTAAAGTTGTCCTCTCCTAGTTGATTGTAGTATCTTTTGGCAAGATAGGCCGTTTATATGGATATTCTTCTCCCGAAATTATCACGACCCGACTTAGCTTTAGGGAGAACGTTGGGAGCTAGAACGAACGCACACCGAACTGATCGCCCTACGACTTTCTCTAAGTACCCTCGGAGCTTGGTCAGCTGTTTACTCGTTGGCGCTTCGTGCTAAACTGATGTTAGAGGGGATGCAAGCTTCTATCGTCGACTTTTTACTTGTCAAACCAGCATCTTCCTCTATGTAACAAGAATTCTAATTTCTTGCTTTAGAAATATATTTTTTGGTCTTAATATATTTCTTGATTTATTTGATGAATTTTAGTGCCTTTATTTCCCATCGATTAGGCCTAATTTAATTATTATCTTCATTTTATGAATCACAATGTGCGGACTGTTCTGCTCTGCGTAGTAGATCCGATGACGTCACTTCCCCCTCGGAGCTTGGGCCTTGCGTGCCTGTATGAACTTGTCAATTTGCGAATTTGGCTTTGATTTCATCCAAACTCTATAACTTCTTTTTGCGTGGTCGGATTTTGATTTTGTTGACTTCTATGGATTGGTTGACGTTTTCTGGTTTCTCTGGAATTCGAATGGCGTTTCTACTCCTCTTCCTTCTTGAGTTATAGACTTCGTTATTTTTGCTTAAATTTTGAAATTTAATTCCTGTAAATTTGAAATTTTCCATTTTTTCTTGCTTGTATCCTCTTCGGTTGGTCTTGAAACGCGCTATTCTGGTGTTGGATTTTTGATAGCTTGTTTGGTTGTCTAGTTATTCAGCTTGATGTTACTCTAATTGCCTTCGTTTGGTTTTCGGCGTCTCATTCCCCCCCTTTAAAGCTCTTTTCATATATCACATGGCATTACAATTTATTACACATATATATACCCTATTTTATCAATATTTCCCTTTTATTAATCTCCCTTGTATTTATTTTTAATTAATAAAATTTTTTATTAATTCATTTTATTTGTACAAAACTATTTATTTATTTATATTGAACTTCGGCTTGATTATGCCTTATTATTGACTCTATTAAATGCTATTTTTTATGATTTAATTACATTTGAACTTTATGAGTTATTGGCCTTTTTATGCCCAAGAATGACTTAACACTTTATTTTTTTGCTATAAAACTTTATAACTTTATATTTTTTATTACCTTATTTTCTTAACCCTTTTAAACTCTACAAATGACTCTACTTTGTTTTTGGATTTTATTCAAATTCTGCAAAATCGATTTGTTTACTCTTACATTTTTGTCTATAACTTCTTAACAAATTATCATAACAAAATTATTTTTATTACTCCTTGCTTATTTAACTCTCCTTTCAACATAAATCTAATAATAACAACTTTGTTTAATAAAATTACAAACCCCTATCTTTCAATGTTAATTCATTTCTAACCAAATTTAGACAAGACTGGACAAGTCCATGCCTGTCAGATCCTGCAAGGTTTTGGCTTGACTTTGTCGCTAAAGCATACGTCATAGTCTGCACGTATTTAACTAACACAATTTTAGTTAATTCTTCAAAATTATTAATAAATACTATTTTCACATTGGGAACTACTTTTTTATCTTAATTTTGGGCTTTTTTGACACCCTTTGGCTTTAATCTTTTGTTATATTGACTTTGAATTTATTTTAATTAATGTAATTAATTAACCCCAATTGGATCGGTCGATTGGCCGTTTCAGTCCCATTGGCCAAGTTAGCGGATGAGTGTTTGGTTCATGTATCAAAACCAAGTCTCTAGGTTCTAAATTTTTTGAACGTTCAGTCCATTTATTGCGTTGTTGAAGTGTGTGCAAATATTCTAAACTCCATCGTTTCCACAGTTGTTGAGTGATAAGCTGAGACTGATGCCAATGTTTCAGACGATTGGTAGGAATTTGTAAAAGGTTCTCTTCAGGTAAGGCTGCTAAGGGCATCCCTATTAGAAAATGTCCAGGTGTTAATGCATTTAAATCTGAAGGATCGTTAGACAAGGGTGTAAGCGGTCTTGAATTTAGCATAGCTTCTACCTTGGTTGTAATTGTGATAAAATCAGTTAACAGAAGAGTTTGAGAGCCTATGATACGAGTTAAATGATGTTTAGCACTCTTTACGGCACTTTCCCATAATCCTCCCATGTGAGGAGCAGCTGGGGGTATGAAGTGAAGGTTTAAACCTTCTTTTGTAACGAGATCGTTTAAAACGGTTTTGGAATCTGGCTGCTGTAATAATGTATGAAATACGTGATTAAATTTTTTAGCGGCACCCGTGAAGTTGGTTCCACAGTCTGTGTAGACATCTGAACAAAGTCCTCGACGGGAGGTAAAGCGACTAAATACATCGATAAATGCATCAGTAGAGAGATCCATTGCAACTTCTAAATGTACAGCTTTCGTAACAAAACAAACAAAAACGCACAGATAAACTTTAATTATTTTTGAATTTCGAAGGGTGTGAATTTTTACAAAGAATGGTTCAGCAAAATCAATGCCTGATGTACTGAATGGTCTAGAAGGATTAATCCTATTAGATGGAATATCACCCATTAGTGACATAGATTGAGATGATCTTGCTTTAAAGCAAGTAATACACTTAAAAATCCATGATCGTATCGCACTTCTTGCGGATAAGATCCAAAATTTTAAATTTAGCATCGAATGAGTTAGCTGATGACCAGCATATAAATATTTAACATGATAGTGTTTAATTATTAATTGAGTTATATGATGGTTCTTTGGCAATAATATAGGATGTTTCTGTGCAAACGATAGTGATGAGTGCCTTATTCTGCCGCCAACTCTTATGATATTGTTGTCACAAAGAAAGGGTTGTAGTCTTCGCAATCTTGTAGAACATTGTTGGTTGTCTTCAAGCGCCTTGATGTCTTCTGCGAAGTGTTGATGTTGCACCTGACGAATGAGGTAGATTTCTGCAGAATTAATCTCCTGTAGTTGTAGAGTTCCACGAGATCTTGTTTGGGTCGCATGCCTGCAGTTTCTGATGAAACGAAGTACATATGAGGTGATTCGAAGTAGCATAGTCCAGTTGGAGAATTTAGTTAACAGATCCCATTCTTGGATATTTGCAACGCCAATAAGCAGTGGATTCGATCGTAATTCTGGTAGAGTGCCCAAACTCAGAGGTGATGTAGTCGGCCATTCATGGGCTGAAAGACTTAACCATAACGGACCAGTCCACCAAAGTGGATGGTTGAGTAGAGCAGATGGTGAAATACTTCTTGTTGCGCAATCAGCAGGATTGCAAGCTGTTGGAACATGAGACCAATGTTCAGGCGGCACCCATTCTTGAATTTGACTTACTCTGTTTGCCACATACACCTTCAGGCGATAAGGCGGTGTCTTGATCCAGGCCAAGGCGATAGTAGAGTCCGACCAACAGTGTATAGCATTTATTGTGTGTTCGGGGTGTAGTAATTTCATACTATAGTTAATTAGCTTAGCAAGTAAGTGAGCAGCACAAAGTTCCAAACGTGGTATAGAAAGCCTTTTTAGCGGCGCAACTTTAGACTTAGCGGTCAAAATATTAATCTTTACCTTATTATCACTAGTTACAATTCGAAGGTAAACAATAGCAGCATAACCTAACTCAGATGAATCTGAAAACCCATGAATTTGTATGTCAGTGGCTTCACAAAGATAAAAACAGCGAGGAATTTTAAGTTGTTGAAGTAGCGGTAATTCATTAATAAATGTCTTCCAAGTTTGTATTAAATTGGAAGGTAGTGGATCATCCCATGAAATGCCTAACGTCCAAAGTATTTGGATTAAACTTTTAGCATAAAATGTAACTGGAGTCAAAAAACCACAAGGGTCATAAAGCCTTGCAATTAAAGATAACATGGAGCGTTTTGTAAAAGCATGTTCAGGTATGTTAATAGCGTATGAGAAAGTATCACTAGAGTGTAGCCATTTCAAACCAAGAACCGATATATGTGTTTGTTCTGAATCACAAAAATGTAGCGGAGATTCTCTAAAATCCGGAGGAACTGATGTTAAGATATCAGCTGAATTTGAAGCAAATTTCCTGAGCTGAAATTTACCCTTTTCCAACAACAAAATTAAATCTCTTTGTAGAGATAAAGCTGTGTCCAAGTTTGGAGCTGACACCAAGAAGTCGTCCATGTAGAGATTGTTTTGCAATAATTTTGTAACGGCAGGGAAGGCATGACCTTCATCTAGGGCTAATTGCTGAAGAGTGCGAATAGCCAAAAAAAGGCGCGGTCTTGCAACCGTAAGTGACAGTGTTGAGTTTGAATATTTCGAGCTGCTATTTATGATTAAAACGCCATAATATCAATTGAAATGGTTGGTCAGACTAATCAATATTAATTTGTCTATACATCATTTTGATGTCACAAGTAAAAACAATTTTATTTTTGCGGAAATTGAAAATAACATCTGTTATATGTTGTAACACAGGCAAAATTATTTGCCTCTCTTTATCAGTCAAGTGGTCTAATATCCGTAAAGTTGTCTCGCTATCTTGACCTTGTGGTCTTGGGACGGATCCTAATTTCCGGATAGATCCAACTAACGCTTCCTTACACGGTTGCGTTAGCCAAGTTTTTTGTTTGCCGTTTAACACGGAATTATTCCTAACGTTCCGCAATGAATTTACTTTACCATTATTTCCTTTCTCGGTTTGTATTTTATTTTCACAAACTTCCTCATAAGTCACCGGTATTGCATCTCCTAATTTAATATTTTTAGTTAAAACCAATTTTTCATTGCTACAATTCGCGACTAAAACAAGTACTTTTACGTTATGCTTAAATTTGTTTGCATTTGCTTCGGGAACACAAACATTATTTTCCGATACATCCTGTATATTCGTTAAACTTCTATTGTCCACTGAAATAGGCCTACGATTCCGTAACTCGGCGCTGTCACATATCTCGCCGTTATCTTGAAAACCACAATCATTCGCCTTAGTTTCCTTATAATTATTGCGTCTAATATTTTTATACGCGTTATTCACAAAATCTTTATTTTTACCGTAAGTACTTTGACTCAATTTATCAAAATATAATTGCACATTCGCAATTTTTCTACCCGTGTAGCTATTTTGAATAGAGTTGTCACGCTCACCTTGAACGCCTCTATCATAACCATAATATTTTAGCATTTCTACCAAACATATTTTGCGACATACTAACATTTTTACTTTTACTTGAATAACCATTGAAACCTTTTTGCTCACACTGAACACTTTCTAATGGGGTGGAATTCCACCCATTAGAAGACAAATTGTTGTTCAAATTTTGAAAGAAGATGAGTTAATTAAATTTTTTAATAATTAAGTTTGTTAATATTTAATTTTGTTTATTTTTAGTTTTAAATTAAAATAATTATAACTTAGGAAGATGATGGTGATAGTTCAATGGTATAATGTTTTGTTTGATTTATATAAAGGGGAATAATGGCAATATAAACTGCTCCTTGCAGTTTTCCAGTTAAAGGTGTTTCTTATAAGTTATGAGCGTGTGAAGTCCACATAATTAAATTGAATATGTAATTAAATTATAAAATATAATTTTGTTTTTGTTATGAATTATAAGTTGTAAAAGAGTTTAGTTAATAGTAAAATGAATTAATAATTACGTAACTTGGTTAGCGATTAGAGCTTTTCTGCACTGGAAAAAGTTATGGACAATTTAAAAATAAGACAGTTCTTCGTGTAGTTTGCCTGTGATGACCAACTCAAGGTCAAGGTCAAGAAATCTTGTCGAACGCGAATCGTAACTCGTAAGAGTTAGTAGACATGTAGACTTCATAGATACAAGACGTTGTGGAACTACTCATAAAAGCAGCCTTGAACCACCCAGGACCGAGCAATCCGGCATCTGGACCAACAGGACCCCAACGCCATCCTACCCTGGATCCTGAGGGAAGAACGCAACTTCAGGATAACTAGGTACAGGAAAGCTCAGAAATTTTATTTAGTACTTTTTAGTTGTTATTTTAAATTATAACTTTGACTAAACTCTTGGGGAAACTCTGGATTTATAATTAAGGGCTTGTTTTAATATAAAGTAAACTCAGGTTAACGAAATGAAATAATTTTATTATGATATAGTAATTTTAACGGGTACATTCACCTTGTTTTTCATTGCCGAAAAGAGAATAAAAAGAAATTTATATAAAATATACGATGGAAATCTAAAATGAAAATTCATGATAAGGATTGATATATGTTTGGTATATATACATGAAGATGTTAGCAAGTAAGAATATATTTAAAATAATATAATTTGCGTTTTGTTAAGAAAAATAAAAGAAGAAACTTTTTAGTGTAACAGAGATTGAGTTTTAATTTCAACAAAACCAACTGATTGGATTTTGAAATATAAGCGCAAAATTAAAATTAAATGCATTTCATTGAACAGCATAAATCAAGCTAAGAGTAAAAGCAAATTAATTAAAAATAAATGGTCAAGTGCTCTGACCGAGTTTACAAGTTTAAAGTATCTGTAATTTTGCAATCATAAAATTTTATTCTTTATAACCGTCCCAAGACGGCACGACTTCGAGAAGAGTAATTTCAAATTAAAATCCAATAAAGTAGCTAAAAGTGTCAAGTTAAAGAATTATTCAAACCAGCCGCATATCCTCCAGGAGAACTCAGGTAAGGGACAAAGTAAGCAAATAGTGATAATTAGGCAATTAGAAGTTAAGAGATCCTATTAGTGCTTTTTGTGGCGAGTTTTGGAGGTTGTATCAATGCGACAGGGTTAGAAGGGTGGAGGGTAACGGTATGGTCTTGAGAGCCGGACTGTGAGTTGCGTCCGTTCGTCTCAAGTGGCGCCCATCCGCTGGGGCAAAGAATTTAAAACATTTTTTGTGAAAATCCTATAAATGTCTTCTTGTTTGCCCTAGTAACGAACGACGAAAAAAGAATAAAAGATTGTAAAAATTATAACTTGTTAACGAAAAATATAATTTTATAAGGATAAACGGAGAATAAAATAAATTATTTAAAACCATGCCTGGCGATAAAACATCCGGTGGAGCGAAGGAATCAGAGTTTCAGGCGTTTTGGCGAGTATACAAGCAGGAAGAAGCCGAAAAGAAAGCGGTACGCTATCAAGAAAGAGCGGAACGCGAAAAAGAGAGGGCCGAAGATAGAGCGATACGCGATCAAGAACGGGCGGAACGCGAAAAACGTGAGAAAATTCGGGAGAAGAAACAAGCCGACGAAGATGCGTTGCGAGCGAAAGAAAAAGCCGACGAAAAAGCATTGCGTGAACAAGAAAAAACCGCGGATAAACAACAACGGAAAGAGGAAAATAATAAAATAATAAATTCAGTTTAAAATTGAATGGAGGAGTTTATGGTGTCTTTTTCGAAAGGTATAGAGGAGTGTCAGGCACGTATTGATAGTACGGAGGTGGAAATTAAAAAATGGAATGATGCGCTTTAGAATTTAGCCTCAACGTCAAACGAGAATATGGTTAAAATAAATGACCATTCTAAATTAATTAATAATATAACCGATAAATATAAATCTTTAGAGAATAAAGTTAAAAATGTTGGAGGGGGAACAGTAATTAACACCGGTTACGTATACGAAAAGGGGGAAGATCGTAAACTTAGGGAATTTTGGGGATCCAGAATAGAAAATCCCATGAAATTTATAACAGAAACAGAAGAACATTTTAAAGAAATTAACCCATGGTTAGACGAAATAGAAAAATTAAAAATAGTAGAGCGATTTTTGAAAGGTCACGTGTCAGAGTCTATTACGAAACGCGATACCACAGAATATAAAGATTTTAAAAATAAATTCATTGCAAATTATTGGGGATATCAAAGCCAACAAGTTATTAGAAATAAAATAGAATTAGGAAAATATAGGGCGGAAAAACAAACTAGAGTTGATTACTTCTGTGCTATAGTTAATCAGGCAAGATATCTAGACCCCCCCATTCCCGAAAACTTTTTAATAAATCGCATGATTAGACATTTCGAAAGAAATGTACAGTTAGCAGCAATAGGGAAAACTTCAGAGTCATATGAAGACATGATAGAATTTCTAAGGAATTACGAAAGCATAGACGCGTCAGGAGGTCAGGGTCCTGGTTTTATGGGAGGTAACAACGTCGGGGAAAATAGGTCATACTATAGAGACAACCTTGATCGGTATGGGCAAAGAGCCACGGGCTATAACCACCCATATTCCAGAAACCCGCAACCTGTATCCTATGGTCGGAAACCTAATATCAACCAATCACCTTATTTCCAAAAACCTATTCCATCAACTTCAAAGACACAACCCAATGCAAATTGGGGTCTTCCTAATTCGAGTCCAAAAAACTAGGAGATGAGGTCTCTCTGGATATGATAAAAGGGAAAAGTCAAAATGGCTATTCATGGGGGACTGAGGACCAAAACATTAGGATAAAGACTGAAAATAACCCATATTGTATTAAAAGTAGGAAAATAAATAAGAATCAATTAAATTTTTGTAAAAACGTCATATGTGATATAAGGGAAGAACTTTTGGAAGAAAACCACCACAGTAAAGTTTAAAAAAAAGAAATTCCAAAATGCCCTGAAATTAAATTTAAAATAGGGAATATTGTAGTAGATGCGGAAATTGACACCGGGGCCCAATTTTCATTTATACAGAAAGAAGTATTCGAACAATGGAAATTGTTAGGACTTATATTTCAGGAATTGCCAGTAATTAATCTTGAGGTAATAACTGCTACGAAGAATTGACGACAAAAAATAAGTTAGCAAGTATTAATCCAGTGTCAAGTAGGCGGAGAATCGATCGATTTGCATTTTCTGATCATGCCTAAACTAAAGTGCAAATGTATTTTTGGATGCAACATTTTGTACGAGCTAAAAGCCAAAATTAATTGTGAAGAAAAATTTGTAAGAATAATTATTAATAATGTAGAAAGGGTGATTAGGTTTAATAAAGATTCAAGAGAGGTAACATTAAATAAAATAGTCCGTAATAGGAATGGCATCCTAAGCGATAAGAAGTTAGGTAAAGGGGCTCCTAACTTGTTAATAGTAGGCCTATCCGCAGTTGAAGTAAAAACTAAGGGAAAATTTGGACGTGACAATGGGAAGGAGAAAAACCACGAATTTGGCATTACCGATTTTGAAAATACCGAACGAAACATGCTGGATATGACAGAGAAAGTGGGGAGTTTTTTAGATTCAAATATGGGGGGAACGAAAAAGTTGTTCGAATTAAAAGGGGTCAAATCGTCGAAAAGGTTAAGGATGCATTTCTTTTAATAAATAGCAATGAGAGGTCGTTGAATCTCGTCGATAATAATGAAAAAGATCAGCGTTACCGAAGCGTCGAAATTAATAATAATGATAAAGGGGATGCGAGTAAGATCGTGCATGGATTAAATGTCAAAAGGGTACCAGGATTTAAAAATTTGAATCTAATCGGCGAGCCCATCTCGAAAACAAAAGAAAATAATATTGGGGAAATGTCAGAATAAAAGTTAAGATATTTAAAAAATAAAGTTAAAAGGAAGGTTAATTTATGTAAGGAATGCCGGAGGGCCAAATTAAGTAATAATTATAAACGTCGTAAGAATTATCAAATAATAAATATTTATAAACTTATAAATAAAAAGTATTTTCGGAGTTGTATCAGGTTTAAAAGTCAATATTATGATAGGCTAAAAAATGTCGATAGGAAGCCGAAGTTCAAGTTCAAAGTTAGAAAGACACAGCGGATAACGTGCCCAAGGGTAAAGGGGAGATCAGCTGGAAAAGTCATTATTAATGAAATTAGTCTAGATTCGGCAAACGCTCAAGGCTACTTGACTAATACCATATTAAACCATGTCCAAATAAATGAAATTGAAAAATTAATAAATAAGTAGACAGAAGTGCGTATAATTTCGAATAAACGTTATTAGTTCAATAAGAAGGGTGTTATGAAGAAGATTTATGATTTTATTTAGTTTAAAAAGTTTTTTGAAAAAAGGAGAATTTGAAAAAGCTTGGAGCGAAGCGAGAGAATGAAAAGTTTAAGAATAATATAAAGGTTCTGATCAGGGGAAGAGATCGAATAATTAATTGTTAAACAAGAATGTATGTTGTATTTTAATTTAAAGGTTGTTATGAAGTTGATCAGTAACGTAAAATCAAACCAAAAAAGAAGAAAGGAATTCCGTATATTTTAATAAATAATCCCAGTGCACTGTAATCCAATCACGGTTATATTATGTACCATCCTCAAAGGGAACAAACAAAATGGAAAGCGTACTGAGTCAAAAATGGGGTGGTACATACAAAAAAACAAAGATGATAAATCCTTCTAAGGATAATAATCTGTAGCCTTACCTTATTTTGGAAAGTTTTTCAAGAAACACCTGAATTAGCTATTCACAGGAAATGCCAAACAAATACAATTCACTTAATAAACAATTTGTTTATTAAAATATTATTTTAAATTAAAATACAAAAAATTATACGCCCTTAAATAATAAAAACCTTAAATTGACATGCCCTTAAGTACAATTGATTTTCAAAGAAAATATTTACAATATATATATATATTAATTAATTATGTTCAAAAAGAAAAACCCTCCCCAAAATAAAATTTGAAAAACCCTCCCTGTTTACAATAAAAAAAATACAAAATTACGAACTAGTAGTGTTTACAAATTTACAAAATTGAATACATTCACCATGGATTTGATAATAATTTTATATCTATGGCCAAACTTAATACTAGGTAAAAATTAATTAATAAAAAAAATTATGAGACGTCTCTCTAATAAAAAAAGGTATGTAAATTTTCTAATATAGAGCCCTTAGGGCTATGGTCCGAAATATGCTATAGCTGCACCTCCCAATTATTATTATAAAAAAAATATTATTGTAGCCTTTTTCAACTATGTAAGCCTTTATTAATTTGATATCATTTTTAAAGTAACAGACAGTTCAAAATTCTAGCAACACTCAGAAATGTTTTCATAATAGCTGGTTGTTATTGTTCGAAGATGGAAGACAAAACTTGTAGGATGTTAAACCCATGCGATACTTAAACCAGTGATGTTCACTATAAAAAAAACACATGTTTTAGTACATGGCTAAAATCATGTATAAAGTTGCATAAGTATTTCATGTATGCAACTGTAATTTAACCTCGTGTATAGAACTGTATTATATTTTCCTGTATGAAACTGTAATTTAACCTCGTGTAAGAAACTGTATTCTAATTTATAGGCTTACAAAGAAATATTTAAAACAGAGCTTTGAATACACACTATTACACCTTTATAAGGCTTAAAAAGGCTTCTAAATCTTATAATGCAAACAGTTTAAGGCTTGTGGCTACGTAAAGTAAAACAGATAGGCTATGTAAAATATAGGCTATGAAAAAAAGAAGTTAAGTTATGACATAAATTTACTCTGCAAGTGTAGATAAATGTTACAGTTAAATTCACACAATACATATTATTATAGCTAAGTCAGGGTGTAATTTAGGTTTGAACTTTACCTGGTAGAAGATAGATGGATATCTTAGCCGGTAGACATGTTTTGTAACGAAATAGGCCTTAGACAAGGTCGGACAGATTTGCCTTGAAACGCCATAAAAACACTTCACCAGAATTACTTTAAACAACTCACGAACTCATATTAATAAAACTTGCTTACAGATGGTTAAATTTACCAAGTCGGTTTTACATTTAAATAAATTCGGTTCAGACTAAGAGTTGATCGTGTTGTCACTTTCATCTGACATGGTCAAGGCTACGGCAGAAGGATGAATAAGCAAAAACGACCGGCTTACTACCTAGCCAGGCAGCTAACAGCTGTTGAGTGGCAGACTGGTCTTACGTACAATGTTGCCAACATGAATTGTCCTTGGCGCGCGAATTCAAAAGTTACTAGTTTCTTGGATTTACCTTTCTACAAACGCTACAATTAAACCACTGCACTAAGTAATCACTAAAGTAAGATAAGAACCGAGCCTCGACCATTCCTATGTAACATTACAAGGTTGAAGTTCAGTTAATTTAGTGACATTTATGAAGAAATACTTCCATGAGTGCGAGAGAGAGCGTAGAGAAACTGGACTACGACCGGAAGAAGGGAAGTCGATAGCTAGCAATGTTGATCTTATTATATAACACCAAAATATTTGGATAGTATCATTCGGTACAAACGGGAAATAAATGTTTTGCAGTTGAATGTAAATAAAGAAGGGCTATAGTCAAATCATACTAACAGCAGATTAAATAAACTAATTAATCTAGGTGCATCGATTTGTATTCACAAAACAAGGTGAGAATTAGGCGTATATTTATTTCAAGTAAATGTAAAGGGAGGGATATTTCTGAGCTTTTCCTAATCCTATGTCTAGCACTAAA
>JAGFPH010011230.1:11953-35587 GCA_018207615.1 Philaenus spumarius
AGTACACCCAACTAAATTAATATTGCATTGCCGTAGGTCCTTTATAATTATAAGTGTTCAAAGTTTCAAATCAATCCGACTTTTTGAAGGGGGTGAAAATCACCTTGTGTTCTGGGGACCATGATCAGTGCTCACTTACTACACCCAACAAAATTAATATTGCATTGCCGTAGGTCCTTGATAAGTGTTCAAAGTTTCAAATCCAAAAGTGTGCCAAATTTCATTCAAATCCATCCAGTACTTTTTGCGTGATTGTCAGTCAAACAAACAAATAAACAAACAAACAAACATACAAACTTTCACATTTATAATATTAGTAGGATAGTTGAAATCAGCTGTTATATTATATATTACTTACGTAAGTAAGTATGTATGTACGTACGCACGAATGTATGTGTGTAGGCCTACGTACGGACGTACACTCGCTTTTATAGGAGTTGATAATTACATTTTTAAATACACCTTAACTAAGTTTTATTTGGTTCATAGTTTTAGTTTTGAATTTGTTTCGATTAATACCTTTTTACAGGTTACAATTTTATAACTTATGTTGAAATAATTATGTAGGCCCTATGCTTAGGCCTATTTGAAAAATTAAAAAAAGTAATTATTGGTTCATGGGATAAAATCCTTATACATTTATTAGAACTGAAATCACACACTGAATCTAACCATTCAGCTACAGTTCAGATCACACAGTCTGTTTACTATAAACAATTTGAGTAATATAAGTTGTGACTCATTTACAAAGTGTATAATAATATTAAACAAATACAAATTTTACAAAAATCTATACACATACGGTACGTCATTTTTCTTGACTTCTTGACTAATTATTTATGCTAAATTTCAGTAACAAACAGACAAACGAAATAATAATTGGTTGAGTTGAAACAGGGCATCGCTGACGCTCGTTCAACAATTAGTTTCTGATGGTTCCATAATTTTACTCTACAGCCTCGAGGTTGGCAGAACTGCTGTTGTTATTTACGGAGTGGGGACAAGGGCGGGGTCTGCTGTTACAGCAGTGGTGGCAGCTGGAGGAGGACAGTGCTGGTCCAGTTCCTTACTGCGACAATTATATCTACTCCTAAAGTTGAACTTTTCCCTTTCGTTACTAGAAATGTTTGTTTCTTGAGCTAATAACATTGTAAATTTTGCATCAATCATTTTTTTACTGC
The DNA here is from genome assembly GCA_018207615.1 of Philaenus spumarius. Taxonomy (NCBI): domain Eukaryota; kingdom Metazoa; phylum Arthropoda; class Insecta; order Hemiptera; family Aphrophoridae; genus Philaenus; species Philaenus spumarius. The sequence continues at coordinate 13,135 of JAGFPH010011230.1, forward strand.
CATATATGACTTCTTTGAACCTTTCTCTACAAAAAGCTATGGAACACTTTTAGATTGGTTTATAATTACTATATTTTTCGATTTTTTTGAAAACATTCTTGCACACGCACCGAAATGGCTTGGCGTTAAAAAACATTAACATGGACAGTTGTAGGGAGAATTAATTGAAATTATAGTAAAATATTTTGAAAGAAATTAAGTTTTTACTACGTTTTAGATTAGAATATTTTCGCTACTGGTACTGACAGCGAAATATTGCTTGATGCTTTGACTTGACTAAGTTCTAAAAATATACAAACTCAAACAATGATAGAGCAAGTAGGGGTGGGTAGAGGTACCGGTACCGTTATGAATTATGAGAGCCTTGAGGTCATCTCCCTGACCTTGAGGGGAGAGTGAGATGACAAACAACGCTCCCATAACTTATGAAATTATCAACTGTAGCCTACACTGCAAACAACTCAGATTAAATACCTAAATCGTTTAATCACTTTTTTTTACTGCGTAAAAGTGAAATCACGTAAAGCGGGACCGCAATAACAAGGACTGCCTGTATCTTATGTATAAATGAATTATAGGATTTATAGGTATGTTTTAAAATGTTTTATATGTCACGAACATACCCTTCATTTTCTTATGAGATTTGGTTTTCGCTATTTACGGTTTTGTGATTCGAAGCAATTATTCGAGTTTGTTATTCGTTTGATATCATTTTGTGATTCGAGGACCACTAAATGAATTCTTTTAGAAAACAACATTTTACAATTAATTATTCAATTCAATTCTTTGATTTATCTACACTCTACAAGAAATTTTAAATTGATAAATATATTGATACAGTTCTTTTTAGAACTAAATTACATAACTTTTGTACGTTTTGAAAAAAAATACAAAAATGTTTACTACTTTTTATGTAGGTCTAAAGTTGAACCTTTTCCTTTCATTACTAAACATTTTTAGTTTCTTGAGCTTTGTAAAATTTACATCTAACACTTTTTTACTGACATATATAAATTCTTTGAACCTTTCTCTACAAAAAAGCTACGGACCACTTTCGAATTGGTATATAATTACTATATTTGGCGAATTTTTGAAAATATGCTTGCAAACGCCCTATAATATATGTAAACGCCCTTGAACGTATGCCCTGTGAAAATAGGGTGTTCACTCCCAGCCCTGTGACAGATAAAACGTCTCAGATCAAAAGCTTGACAACACATGTTATATAATAATATGATATTATTCAACAATAAAGACTTTCGACATCTGTAACTTTATAAGTAAGTTGTGATTATAGTTGGTTTAATCTTCGACCATTTGCGATAAAACACAAATCTCAATAATAGACGACAAAAATTGGATAGGCAACAACCTAAAACGGCTAAAACACAACTTACCTTTATTTAAGTGGGTCCTTAAATTGGAGGCAGAAATTGCTGAAGTCTTGATTGTTTTAAATTTTGGTAAACACAATAGGCATTTAAATGTAAAACTATTTCCCTCCCTTGTATTTTTTCATAAAAGTTTGAAATGACTGGCCACAATAAAGACATAATAAAATTAAAATTAAAAAGTAAAAAATTAAAATACTGCTACAATAGACCTAACTCACTACTAACAATCACTAACACACTAAATAAAAATAAACTGTCAATCACTATAACAGGGCAAAACAATTAAACAACTTATACAACATTAACAAAACTATCCAACTGTAATAATGGCATGCGTATACCCAAGGGCTAATTGAATGACACTGATGGATGTGTTATCGGCTGCGTTGTTTTGTTTGTTTACGTTACCGTTAGCTAATAGCCCAGGTACCTTATACACCCCACCCCACCCTCTTATAGTTCTATCTTTCTTTAGGCACCCCACACCTTCCGGCCTGCCAATAAGCAATAAATAACCCAATCTAAGGAATATTGAATGTTGTCGCGGCAGGCCACCCACCCGGCCGGCATTTCCATTGTGACAAATCTTTCCGGGCATCCGCCAAATTAATTAACTGACGTTAGTTTGAATCGCTAACCAATATTTTAACGATTAAGAGTTAAAAGTTAATCAGTTTTAAAACTAACGATTAAGTTAAAAGTTACCCATAATTTTAATCGTTAATTTTTTTAATCGTTAATCCCAAGTCTGCAAGATATACAAAAAATATAGTACATTATTACAGACAAATCAACAATGTTATATAGCCTCAAGGACTACTTGTCAAGTACTCTCTCACTGAGTAAAATGCCCGCTCAGTGAGGTATCTTTTTAATTTTTTTTCAAATTCACACTGGGAATCAATTTTTTTCAAATACTGAGGCAGTCCATTGTACAACTTCAAACCTGAGTAAAACACCCCCTGTTCAAATACCTTCAGTCTATGAATAGGATATTGTAGTATTTGCTGACGGAAGGAATATCCATGCTGGTGCTGCCTGACCCCACTCTTGTGGGATTTAAAATAGAGCAAAACGTTCAAAATATAAATACATGGCAGGGTTAAAAATTGGATTTTTTTAAATATATCTCTACACGAATCTCTATACTTCAAATTACAGATTATTCTTATTATCTTTTTTAGTAGACAAAAAATTTTTATGGACTCTACAGAATTACCCCAGATGGCTACGCCATATCTAAGGTGTGAGTAAACATAGGCATAATACACGAACTTAATTGTGGCAAAGCTGCAAGTTTGTGAGATTGCACGAAGTGCGAAGCACACAGAGTTAAGTTTATTTAAAAGAGAATGGATATGACATTTAAAGTTTAATTTCTCATCAATAATGATTCCCAAGAGTTTTGAGGAGTCAGTGCTTGTAATCATGGTTTCTAAATAAGGCAAAACTATTTTATTTCTTACACATTTTGATCCAAAATGAATCATTTGTGTTTTACTTGGGTTTAATTTTAAACTATTACTGTAACTGAAAACCAATCCTCAGCCAATGTTAATGCCAATGTCAGGGATTTCTCTAAATCTTTAATGTTTTCTCCAGAAATTGTCAGAGTGGTATCATCAGCAAATAATACAGCTTTAGTTTCACCTACATTATATGGTAAATCATTTACATAGATCAAAAACAGTAAAGGTCCCAATATTGAGCCCTGAGGAACCCCTTGCCGATTAATTTGCCAAGACGAATTATAGGACTTACGAGAGTCTGTATATAATACTCTTTGCCTTCTGTTAACTAAGCAACTCTGAAACCAATCGTTTGCTACTCCACGTAAGCCATAATAACTTAATTTACTTAAAAGAATTACATGGTCAACACAGTCAAAAGCCTTAGACAGGTCACACATCACAGATGCAACATGACCTCTTTTGTCAATTGAACGTATTATAGACTCAACTAGTTCATAAATAGCAGATTCTGTAGAAAGCCCTTTTCTAAAACCAAACTGATGTTCTGTTAAAACTTTATGCTTATCAAAAAAATTTAGAATTCTAGTCATCATTAGTTTTTCAAATATTTTAGACACTACTGGTATAAGGGCTATAGGGCGGTAATTAGTAATGTCGGTCTTATCACCTTTATTAAAGATAGGTTTGATATGGGTATACTTTAGTTTCTCTGGAATAAACACCTAGTTTAAATGACTTATTAATTAGAAAGGTTAGTGGTTTTGCAATAATATGTGAAGATTAGATGTGAATAATACTTAGGCTACCCTACAGTTAGTAGTCTTAAAACTATTAGGCGTAAATTAACTTTTTGACCCTCGGCTGACCTACAACAACAGAAATGGAAGAATAATTAAGAAAAAAATAGCCTCAAGGTTCTAACCTATAGTATTTAGTCACAGTATGTTTACCTGTATTCAACATTTCACAGTAGAATGTAAAACAACGCCGTTGTCTGCAAAAATATCAGCTTAGGGTCGAATAGTAAATTTACACCAATTAATCAATATGATTATGTTTTAGAGGATTTTCTTGCTCATAGATTGGCACCTTTGCCATAATATGTTGATGAGGCATGTTGTAAAATATATTGGAAATAGGCCTACAGAAGTAACTTAAATTCTCAATTATTTAGGTATTTCAGTAAACATTTATGCAGAACCTAGGCCTACATCTCTTTGCCATATTGTGGCATAAGTGCCAGTAATTGTGTAAAACGAAAGATATGAATGTTATTACAAACAGGTAGGGGTTTAATATTATTTTTTTATATTATTATTCAAACATGTTTTTGTATTTGACGTTTATTTCAAAGACAAAGGACCATTTGTTTTAACAACACGGTTAAATATAATTATTGTCATACTCAGCTATTCCAATGTGTTTAGCGAAACAACTTATGAGTCACTTTCGTAAATTTATAACAAGCCTAAACTTAATGAATTATCATAGGTCTATTATCATGATCGATAACCTGTAAGAAAACAGCAAAACATTAATCCAATTTTAATGAAGCTTTAGCCAACACATTAAGTGTGTATAATATTTATAAATATATACAAATTAAAAAAATATTTATTTCTATATTTTCAGTTAATTAACACGCAAAACAAATGATGCAATTACATTACTATGCATGATGTCAGGGCTATTAGTTTTCAGGCTAAGCACGTTTTTTGACCGGAAGTAACTATTTTTTAGATTTTTCCTATGAGAATGAATTTGTTTTTGAGTTTTTTCTACAAATATAAATGTAGGATGTTTTCTGCACATTTTGTTTTTTTATGCGACCTTATAGCTTGATTGGTTTTCCCAAAATCGATCAAAACATAAAATACTATAGAAGTAACCGGTTCAAAGCCATGTGGTGGATTCAACGGCGGGGTTGGCGTGTGAAGCATGTAATGTTTTGTGTGTTGAAGATACTCCCACTACGGGGGTTGGCGTGCGAGGCACGCAATGTTTTGTGTGTTGAAGATACTCCCAATACGGGGTTGGCGTGCAAAGCACGCAATGATTAGTGTATTGAAGATACTCCAATATGCGGAATGGCGTGCAAACCATTTTGCAGCTATTCAGCACCATCGTGAATAGACCTATTTCCCAAATTGTTGGTTGAAACCCTAAAACATCGGCCTGCAGCTATTCAGCACCATCGTGAATAGACCTATTTCCCAAATTGTTGGTTGAAACCCTAAAACATCGGCCTAATAAACTTAATTTTGGAAATTTGCTCAACTCACGTCAGCGGTTCAGCTGCGTGGTCGAATTATTATAAATTTTTACATTTGGATCAGTGGTAATGGCACATATTGTTTTTTTTTAACATTTCCCCTCTAATACGAGGGCTATCCAGAAAGTAGATTACGTTTTGGAATTAAAAATAAACAAAGTATTGGAAATTGTTTTTATTATATACAGATGAAAGCCACACTTAAATACTACTTTTCTACATAGTCACCATTCAAATTAAGGCACTTATCGTAGCGATGGACGAGCTTGGAAATTCCTTCGTCGTAGAATTCGGTCGCCTGCGCCTTCAACCACTTGGTTACCTCTTCTTGCAGCTGTGCGTCGTCATCAAAACGCTGCATAGCCAGCCACTTCTTCATTGCTGGGAATAAGTGGAAGTCGCTCGGTGCCAGGTCGGGACTGTACGGCGGATGAGGAAACAACTCCCACTTAAAGGATCCAAGAACTTGGCGAGTGGCATTTGCCGTGTGGGGCCGGGCGTTGTCGTGAATCAGCAAGATCTTTGAGCTCAACTTTCCCCTGCGCTTGTTTTGTATTGCTCTTCTGAGGTTTTGCAGAGTTTGGCAATACCTTTGAGAGTTTATTGTAGTGCCTCTTTCCAGGAAGTCCAAAAAAAATACACCTTTCCTGTCCCAAAAAACAGTCGCCATCACCTTCCTTGCCGACGTCGTTTGGATGCATTACTTGGGTCTTTCTTGGGAATTTGTGTGGCCCCACTGCATTGACTGAAATTTCGTCTCGCAGTTCACATGTTTAACCCATGTTTCGTCACCAGTAACGATGTGATCGAGTAATGAGTCGCCATCTTTATCGTTAGCGCTGCAGTCATTCGCTGATTTTTGTGGATCTCAGTCAAGATTTTTGGTATCCATCTTGCACAAAACTTGTGGTAACCAAGCTTTTCGGTGATGATTTCGTGCAAAAAACTTCGCGAAATTTGTAGAAAACTCATAGAGAGTTCCGTTATTGTGAATCTTCGGTTTTCACGGACTTTGGCATCGACTTTTTCGACAAGTTCGGCAGTCACTATGCTGGGTCTTCCACTTCGCTCTTCGTCGTGAACATTAGTTCGGCCATTTTTAAACTTTATGACCCACTGACGCACTCCACCTTCAGTGATAATATTGTCCCCATACACTTCACAAAGCTGCCGATAGATTTCTTACAGTTTTTTGCAGTCAGAAACCTTATTACTGCACGCACCTCACAGTTCACGGCATTTTCAATAAAGGCAGACATTTCAAACTGTCACAGTAACTCGACGGAGTACAGCACGAACCTCTCACTAGCACGGCTAGATGCCGATTGAGCGGCGTAACACATTGACACCAAGATGGCCGCGCTAGCCCCGCCCCGCAGACGAAAACGTAATCTACTTTCTGGATAGCCCTCGTAATACTAATAACTAAGTACAAAAGTCGATATTAGTTTTTACTTTAATTTGGTTAGTTGGAAAAACTGTTGTTTTCACTGAGAAATTTTCTGTTGATTTATTTGTAAAAGAAACTGCTATGGGTGTAGATTATTTAAAAATTGTTGGTTAAATTGTGCTCTTTTAAACTGTGATGCTAAAAGAAATGCAGTGGTTGATTGTGCTTTTTCCGATCGCTTGGAATTAACATAATAGCTAAGCAAGCCCAAATGGTTCTTATTAGGTTTTTTGGATAAAGTTTATAACAAGCCATATTGCGGTAGAGGTGCTAACACATAAAAAAATAGTCTAATTATTTACTTAGTATCTAGTTTCGCTTCTTACTTTCCTAAAAGAAAAGATATCATAATCTTTCATCTTTCGTATGCAAAGATATCAGCAGGGTGGTGTGTTGTATATACGTACAACATGTATAACTTATACTACTTTATACTACTTTTTCAAGCTCAGGCTGCCTAAAGGCTCTTCCTTCAACATACTTGAATTATGTAGCTACTGTAAATGTTTTCCTGTAATACATTTGAAAGCAAAATAGTTGAGAATTTGAGTTATTTCCTATATATAGTTTGTGCTAGTGTATATGTTTACTGGAAGGAAAGTTAAATGCAGTATACTGCAAAAATATTAAATTATGGGAAGTGAAAATTAGAGTCTTTAATAAATTCATCATTAAAATATATCACTTAGATCAAGAAATTGTATCACAGTGGGCTACATCAGAAATTATTCAATTACAGTATTTTTATTCATAAGCGACACATGTGTGTAATAGGATCCCTGGCCTAAGGGTTCTGTTACCACTACGCTAAAAACTGAAAGTAGACCTACCAGTATGTAATGTAATAACCTAGTTTTAAAAGTTTTGTTTACATTTAATAAAGTGATTTAAAAGCTTAATTTGGTTGCAGGTTTCAATCATGAAAGTTGATCCAGGAGACTTGGTAATCAAACAAGAAATAAAAGAAGAAGACGAAGTAAGCTTTGAATTAGTCGAAGACGAAAGTAGTTCTCATGAAAGTGATAAAGAGGAAAGTGTGTGTAGTGAAATTAAAGAAGAAGAAAGTTTTCTTGACGTGGTGGATAACAAAACTTATTTTGTAGCAGATGCGATTAAACAAGAAAAGAAAATCAAAGAAGAAAATGTAGATGATTCCGAGATGAATGAGGACATGGATTTTAAAGAAGAAAGGATCATTTGTGAATGGTATGTTTATTATTTTTAAAGTTAGGTTGCTAAGCCAGAATTTATGTTTTGCAAACATCTTTACTAATAAGAATATTTGGAGTGATATAGCTCAGTTGGTAAGGTGGCTTTGTATAGTAAAGGGTGTATGTACCTGAATCGGAAGCTCAAGTTCCCTAAATTTAGCCTATTTTATGTATATATTCTATATGTATATATTGTATATGTATATAACACAATATTTTAGAAACACTTGTGTTTATGTTTGTCTAACAATTCATTTTGGGAACCATAGGTATTTGTGTTAGCCTATATATAATTAACCCTGATAAACGTGTTCACCTCCCCCCCCCAGTTTGTAACTCAGCCCCCTCCAGTTTGTTATAACATCCACCCAAAAAAAAAGGTGATTAAAATAATAACTAAATGTCATTGTAAATGCTACTATACAAATAAAATAAATAAAAAACTGATAATGCAATTCTACAATCCTACAAAGACACCAATATTTCAAAACCCTTTGCCTGTAGGTTTAAATAAGCATGCCTAACTTTTCATTAAACATATTTGACAGTCTTGTTAGAGCCAAAATGGATTATTGCAGCTTAAAAATTTCTTGATGTTGCTAAAACTGAACTACACCAACTTGAAGCAATTCAAAATCAAGTAATTATAATTACACTAGGAGCTTTCAAAAACAATCCCCAGTGTTAGCCCTACAGCTAGAAGAAACAACTCTAATTTCTTTAAAATATAAAAGATATGGCCTAACTGAAAAACTATTGTATAAAGAAACAACTAGTCAAAACCATCCTAGTCACCAAACACTAATAGAATTTAATATTTTAACACACCACAAATATCTGGAGAAGAAAAAACTGCCCTTGTACATAAATTATATTAATAAATGTATAATTTGCCACCCAACTATTTTATAGACCTGACAATATCTACTAAAAATATGAAAACATTAATAATATGTTCAGCCAGACTTTCCTAAACATCAGGTACATAACCTATGAAAATAATTGTAAAATGTTAACAGAGATGGTTCAAAAAGTTCCTCAGGAGTTGATCTATTATCCTGACAATGAAAACAGAGAGAAAATACAAACTAAATCCCATAACATCAAACTATTAAACAATCAAAGAAATTAGAAAACAAGAAAGATTAGAAAACCTAAAACAAACAAAAATCTTTATCTGATGAAACAAAATTTCACCCAAAATGTTTAACAAAAATGCACATGAAATGTAATTCAAACCCTCCAACATATAGTATTTGAATGCACTTGAAAGTCACAGGCAGACAATCTATAATAATCTTGAAGCCAAAACCTGTGTAAACTTTGTTTCTAATGACGAGCCCCAAAGTTGGCTGCGCCATTTTACAAGATGCCCTGCTTACAAAAAAAAATATAATAATTAAATTTGATTTGATGTAGTTGCACTGCAAGACTCTACTTGCAATGACCTGATTGAAAAGTGGTGAAGGGATTAGATTAGGCCAAACAAAGTAGACAATCTAGAAATGACCTTTGACATTTATTAATATCATATATATAGCAAAGAAAAACAATTGAAATAGGTACAGACAAATATAATATAAATTATAGGTTATAAAATTTCAAAGAGAGCTGGTGATTTATAAATAAAAAAAGATTTTAAGTGCACTGTACATACTTACGAAAAGGCAGACACACAAACTTATTAATTTTAAAAAAGATAAAGAAAAAACAAAATACTCGCACGCGCAACACTGTTGTAGTCTTTTTCATTGTCCGATTTATAACGTCACTTTACTTCGAAAAACTTGAAAAGTTCGCCGATCGCAATATTAAACACCATTGTCTATAATAATTAGGCCCATTAACTTTCGTAAAATTTTGAATCAGTTCTTCTATATTTCACTGTCTTGTAAAATTCACATTTTAAGACAAAATTACTTACTGAGTAAAACACACGTCTTACTAATTTGTCGTCTTGATGAGAAGTGATGCCAGCGTTGTTCTCCCACCGATACCTTAATTTGGCGTCTCTTTTCTCTCCACCAATCAGAAACGTCTGACGACACACAGATGTTCAATTGCGTCAGATTCTTTTGGTTGCTAGCTATGCGTTCTTACTGGATCTTGAATGTGAAAAATCACGTAGACCAATTTTCCTGGAATTAGCTTGCAGGTGTTGGTTCTTATCTCATCTTGACGTTAAGACGCTTCTTTGTCTAAACTGCGTCTCAAAACTCGTATAGTTTCCGCGTCTTGAAATCAGTGCATAAACTGTCCATTTTCTCAAACTCCACATTTAAATTAAATATAATATTTGATTTTAATAATTGTCTGCCTTTTATATTTATTCAAATTAATATTGAAATTGACTTTAAAATTTGTCTGCCCTTTTAGTCTATTTCCTTTACGTTAAAAATGCTTCTAATTATTAAGCTCTTTTTCTAAAAACATTTGCAATGTAAATTAAATTAAATTCAAAAATAAAATTTCTCTCTCGAATTAAAATTGACTTATGGTACTATTCTATATTAGGCCTATTATTGTACTTTGGGAAGCTGGAGATGTTATACCTGGAAACACACATTTGTTTTGGTGATAGTCTCAAAGTGTTGTTATTGATTAATTTTTTTTATATGTGTAGGTCTGAGTCTATATTAAATGAACTTGATCCCTTGGACCTTCGTGGGATTGAAGATGTAAGTAGAATACGGTATGTTTTATTAGTACAGTAAGACCTCGATAATCTGGCACGCTAGGGGATCCGGTGATGCTCGAGGTCTTCCTTAAAAATAAAGGACAGGGAATAAACTATAGATAAACACACATGTGCTGTATATTAACACGTAAATTACACGTTGACACTACGTAACATTAACTGTGTAGAGAGATTGCCGCTAACTAATAAATTTTAAAAGCCCAAAACAAAATCATTTTGTACATAAAATATTTATAATATAAGCTCTCTGAGCACTGGATTGTAACAAATGTAAAAAAAAAATGCCGTATACTATCATGCGAGTGACACGCTGATGTTATAATTGCGATCATAGCCCCAGGCTCCAAGATGATGAAATATTTTTCCTATAATAACCTGATTAGTTTTTTATAAGACATATCAGCCTTTAAAATAATTTTGAGCATATATGAAGCGGAGTAATTATGCGTTTTATGTTGTTTCAATGTCTTTTTTGCCAAAACATTAATATAAACAGGTACAGCGTTCGGTAAGGGGCGTAGTAGTGAACAGCAGAGCAGACAAGTTGCGGCGTAGTGATGCGCGATTGTTTGATGCTCGAGATGTTTGAACAATTGAGACAATCGACTAAAACATCACGCATTTCGTCTATCACTAGTTGGGTGTATTACTAAGAGAAGTAGACATAAGTCATAAGTGATTTTAAGTTTTACAGAATAAAGACTTTGTTTATGGAAACTCGATTTTTAAAATTTTTACCCTAAAAGTCACTGATTTTTATTTCTGGGAACTAGTAGATACCCTGAAAGCGGTTTTAAATCGAACAACTATTTACAAGAAATTCAATGTATCTTTTTCCCAAAGACTTCAATTTGTTCAAATAATCTTCATTAAGTTGAATACGTTCAACAAAATACTGTCAGCGACGAAAGTGTTAAACGGCCCCTTTAACGTTTTTAAAGGACGACGAGAGCACATTGTTTTGAATCGGTTCGATTTTTAGGAGAAATTTTGATTGAAATGTTTGTTTTGGACAAGTTTATTGAGCAGTAGATTTTTACACTCTGTTTTTAACGGATGCGGAGCCAACAGACAGTGTAGACCGGGCTTAAATCACTCGATAATTACAAAAACTGCTATTTTTAATGAGTGCAAATTTTTAAGATGATTGCTGCCGAACTACCGAGTCTGCCGGATTATCAAGGTCTTACTGTATTACAATTTATGTGTATCTATAGTTTCAACATGGCCACTTCAAAGCGTTAAAGTCTTATACAACATCAAATAAGGAATAACATTTAAGATCAGTAGCCTATTGTGTTTATTGATAATTCTTTACAGCATTTAGGCTGCATTATTTAAATACAGTATGTCATATATTTACTAACTTAATGTTTTCATAAGTTAGATATTCCAACATCGAAGTGAAGAATATTTTCATAAGATGTTCCAAAGTCCCAATATTTGTAACACAAAATACGATGTTCAGTGCAAGAATTCTAGTACAACACTGTTTTTACTAGTATTACAAATAGAGTCTCGTTTATCGTACCCCGCTTGTCCGGACATCCGTTTAATCCGGACAGTATTAACAAAATGTTTTACTAATTGAATAGATATATAGTGCTTACCATCATTTAAATTTTGACTAAATCAATAAATTATGTCTTAACAAAAACAACAAAGTTTAGTTCACCAATTTCAAGATTAGGTACTGCATTTATGTTTTTTAATACACAAAGAAAACCCCTTAAAACACAATGTAAACCATCTTTTTAAAATATAAATATATATCTTTGTATAAAAATGGTGGTCTTCAATTTTAGTGAAATTTAGTAAGAAAATAATTCTATGATTATTTGACTACCTCAGTTGACTACCTCTATCCCTTGGGTGTATTAAGCTTTGATGATGGAATGGTACTTGATGTGGTTAGAATTGAAAAGTTCTCACCCAGTTAACGGTATCTTCAATTATGGTAACATTTTAGTAATTGTAATAATAAAATTCACTACACTATACTGATTAGGTTTAAAACGTAACGTAGACAATTACTATTGAAATAACAGTTCAAATTCGGTTTCTTCGGTCCAAAAGTTCATTACTCCGGGTCATCCGGCAACAAACGGTTTGGCAGAGAGAAATGTTCAAACCTTCAAACACAAACTTCTAGCTACTCTAATGAACACATTCCAAATAAAGAAAGATATTTTTTCGATATCAAGCTACCCCTCTTGCGTGTGAAAAATCACCTGCAGAACTTTATTTAAATAGAAAATTCAGAATTCGCTTGAATGCTATCTTCTCAAACAACCCGAAACCTTCAAGTAGTCACATCAAGTCTACAAGAAGCTTGAATGTAAAGGAGAGAGTACAAGTTCGATTCTTCAAAAATAACAAAAACATTTGGGAGTTTGGTGAAATGTACAAGAAAATTGGCAAACTACACTCATCGATGTATAAACACACTGGATTGCGCGCTGAGTAGTCTGAAAGGTTCGAGAAACGAGCCGGCCGGCGTGGAGCTTCCCCCTCCACTGGTGGGCTAGACCGGCGGTAGGCAGCGTGATAGATGGACAGTGATACACTTTGTTGTTGTATACAGTTCAATTCTTTGATTTATCCTCTACACTTTTTTATAATAATATGTCATTTTTGGGCAGAGGATATAGTATTCCTAAATTACTATTCAAAACAGGCCTAGTTTTGTTAGCAGTCTTGTAGTAGGAACATAAAAACTGGTGTTTTCAAAATAAGAAATTGATCAATATTTTTATACAGTTCTATTTTAGAACTAAATTACGAAACTTTTTTACATTTATGAAAAAAATTACAAAAAATGTTTACTACTTTTTATGTAGGCCTAAAGTTGAACTTTTTCCTTTCGTTACTAAACATGCTTATTTCTTGAGCTAATAACTTTGTTAATTTTACTTCAATCATTTTTTTTTACGGGCAAAACTGGCATAATATAGGAATTCTTTGAACTATCAGGCATCTACAAAAAAACTATGGAACACTTTTGAATTGGTTTAGAATAAACGTGTTGAATAAATGGTTGAAATAAAAAAACTTGGACGATTTTTTTACAAATTTGAAGTTAACGGTCATTTTGTGAGCATACCGTTTGAGATACGGAAAAAATCAAGAATACAATTTTATTGAAAATCTAATTTGCTACCCGCAAAATATTAGTTTTTAAATTCGACTTACAGTTAAGCCACAAACTGGCTTTGGAAAAAAGCTTACACTGAGAGAACCGGTCCGGCCGCCATTTTTATTTTTTTTAAGGGGTTAAAAATGAAAAATGGAAAAAATCTTAAAATTATGAACATAATTAGAGATTTTGTAGTTTGCATTGGCATCACCATATGTCACCACAGGGTTTGGCGAGCGAAGCGATCAGGGGCCTAGTCCCTTGTAGTAAATAAAATTATTATACATATTAACGGAATTTTGTAACATTTCAAAACATTGCGAGCTACATTTACAAAGCTTGGAGTGCGTCAAAAACTTACTAAACTTGTTTTATTTAACAATGTTTAAAGTGTATTGTATAGGTATCCCTACTTTTATGAAAATAAAATGCAGTTTAAAATGCTAATATAGATCATGTTTTTCATTATGGTTTTGGTTCAGTTTATTTTTCCCTAAACTTTTCCTTATCCTTATCCAACAACAATAATAATAGTTTAAACACAAACTGTTAATCTATATAATAAAAATGAATTGCTGTTCCTTTGTAAGCCCATCACTTGAGAACGGCTGGACCAATTTGGCTATTTTTTTGTTTTAAAATTTTCATAATAGTCCGAACTAGATTTTCATATAAAGAAAAATTTGAAAAGTTTTCCGAAAAAGTTTCAATTTTAGAAAAAACTAAACAGCCTCTTTTGTATGGACTCAAGACCATAGCGCACAAAATCAGCTGTTCGTATAAAATGCTTAGTAACACATGTTTGTTTACATTCATTAGGCTACCATAGCAACTTTACTAGCAAATTTGTAATCAGTGTATTATTTTTTCAAAACCAACAGCTTTATAGGTTAGATTGACCAACTTAAAGTAAATAAAAACAAAAATCAACTAAAAATGCTTACGGTACTATATTTTAATTCAATTCAAACATTGGTTGTTACATATTATATATAAAACAACTGATTTCCATCAAAAACTGAACATAATTTTACGTTAGGCCTACAATGAACCAAAACACGTTTATTTCCAAGCAATTGGGCTAATTTAGAATCAGGGTTTTTTACAATTCATCAAAACTATCAGTTTTTTTAGATTAGGTAAAAACAAACAAAAGGTTTACTATATTATCTATAAAGGTTTACAAACTATAGGTCTAAATTTGTGTAGTATATTCTTGTGGCATAAAAACCATTTTGCAATAATTTGATCACTTAAGTCGATGTAATACAATGGAATAACTTTAATAACCTTTAATTTAAATCAAGCAATAGCGAAGCATTGCTGGGTCAACTAGTTTACTACAAAAATAAGTGTTACATACTGTATAACAATTAAATATTGTTTAGAAATTAAAATGATTATTTTACAAATGATGTTTGGTGCCGTTGTTGAAGCTGAGCAAAATAAATTAAAACATTTGTGGACGTTGCATTAGCTTTGAATGCTTCACGTGTTGTTGCTGTCCCACCAGTGGTGGGGGAAGCGGCTAGGCTGGCCGGACCGTATACAATACACGCAGCAAGCGATCCAGTGTGTTTATACATCGATGACTACACTATTTGATACTTTTGGACATTGGAAGAATAATAAAAAGACATATTAACCAACTCTACTCAACACTAGTCAGCAAGAAAAATAAGAACTCTGTTATTTTTGGCCCTACACACAGGGGTTTACTCGTAATTTTTCCAGAACTGGAAAACTGTCCAAATTAAACAAAAGTGACAAAGAGTCTGGGAAAATTTTTAAATTTTCACTTCTTAAACCCTTATATTACATATCTTTATTGAATTTAAGGGTGCAGATAATATGCTTACTTTTATAAGAAAAGTACACATCTATATTTTGTAACTATTTTTGTACTTGTATATATCACATACCAAATTTTAGAAACACATATTGTTTTAAGCAAAAACTTGGAAAATTTCTCTTATTTAGTCAATAGCCTTTATCAGAAATTTTAATCCACAGCAAAAGACTAAATACATTTTATGTATATCAAGAAAGACTTTTCTTATACAAAAACAATTAAAACACAAGCAAGCTTATCACGAGAACACAACACAGACGCTTGTTAGTGAATTATTCTAACTGACCAGCCATTTTTTGGCAGTTCGCGAGAGGTCAAATACGAGAGGTACAATGTAGCATGTACCGTGTGCAGTCGCATGTCGCTGAGTACAGTCACTAAATCGCCGTGCGACCGATGTTCATATACCTACGTTTAAATATTTTCCTCTTTCCTTGACCTGATATTTGTGATGGCGTTTCTCAGTGTACAGCCATTATTTGTATGTATTGTGTGTTGTGCTCTCATTTAGATTTATTTTTTAATTAATTAATTTTGAAATTAAATGAGTTATTCGATAAGTATTAATCACTAAATGTGGTCCAATAGATTACAATAATCTCTTCAATGTGTTATAAACTTATTCATGCTGAAAAGGTTAATAATATAAAAGTTTAAGGGTCTGCTCCAGTAAACGAGAAAGCAACTGGAAACGCAACCGCTTCTCACTACTGTATATCCCTATCTAAACAGTGAAATTTCTTGCAGCTGAACGCTTTGACATTGCCTCATTTCAAACCATTTTATAAGTCTATCTTTTGTAATTGAGTGTTGAAAAAAAAACTGAATATTCTTTATAAAATTTCGGATCCGGCTTGCAAATTGTTTTTCATTATTAATTGTTTATTGTGTTAGGAAAAAAATTCAAACTTTGTACTTACAAAATGTCAATTACATAACAAATCAAAAGCATTTAAAAAAATCTAAATTGCAAGACGAATGCGTATTGTGACTGTGCTTAAAATGAGACCTTGCAAACAATTTTATGATAAAAAGTAAACGAAATAAATGGTTTGAAATTTAACATTGCTCTTATGGGATAAAAATCCAAGATGGCCGCCACTACAGCAGACCTTTAAGAATCGCTGGTCGACCACCTCTACTCTGAATCATTGGTCTGTTATTTGTAGTCGTTCGCAGCGCTAGCCGAACATCAAAGGCGTGCCGCGTGAGACTGGCAGAAGAGTGTCTAGTCTTCCCAAGTTGGACATTTCTTTTTTCACAAAAAAGGATCTAATAATCCTCTTAGAATTATGTAAAATATTCCGAGCTGAGAGACAATGTGGGAGACTTTACTGTGGTTGGCTCGCATAGTCACAACGTACTTTAATTAATGTAAGGATAGCTTAAGCTTTCTCGATTGACGATTGGCGGACGTAAAATTCTAAACCGAGCGTTGAATGAGTGGATGATCCAGTTCAACATTCAAACAAATCAATAAAAAGCAGTACCGGAACTGCGTCCGGCACCAGTAAACCCCTGCCTACACAGTGTTTTGATGTTCCACGACTTCCTCAATCTATAAATGAAGATGTTCCATTACTACCACATCCAGTTGTACCACCTCAAGAGATCAATCCCGACCAAAACCTAAGACGTTCGGAGATAATGAGGAATCAACCAGAACAGGTTAAAGGCTATGTTATGTAAAGTTCTTATTTTCTTCGATGTACCCTAATTTTGTTTCCAATGGACTTTTGAATTTAAGTGGGAAAGAATATTGTAGATATCATAATATGTTTATTGCATCATTTGTTTATACTCTAGACAATAGTCATATGTAAATAACTATTTAGCAATAGTTTTAGTACATTGTTATGTTATGTTTGTTAATATTGATTGTAGGTAATCTTATATAGGCCTATTGTCAATGTTGTAACATTGATTTACTGAGCAAGTGGAAATGTCTGAATTTAATTCACTTAAAGATTTCATAGTTTAAAGGGTTTTTCATGAACTAGGCCTACTTGTATTTTTCAAAGATTATTTAAGCTATTTGTTTTGTATTGTTGAGTGTTTAGTTTAAATGTAAAGAGAGAGTTTGGAAAAAGAAACAAACAATATAACAAAATTTAAAATAAATACTGACATAGACATTTTTACTACATTTTAGAATGTTTTTGTTTGAATAGGTTGGCCATCACTACCGCAATATAGTGTATTGTAAATTTTATAAGAAATTACAGTAGCCCTATATTATACCCACTAACTTTTTGTTTAGTTATTTAGGTAAGTTAAGTCATGAAACCTACTTTATATAAAGTAAAATAATAAATATAAATAATTACAACCGATTTTATATAGCCTAGTTTTTTAATTAATTAACTATAAATATTTCAATAATTACATACAAAAAATTTAATGAACAAAATTAATTAAAAACACACATGTCTCTTATCAAAGTTATTTTTAATTAACTTGATGCTTACATAGCCCTATTTGAAAAAGGTTAAGTGGAAATTATTTATAACTTATGTCTTTATTATTGAATTTCCATAGGAAAAATGAGCTTTTGCAGTGGCCTTTATGGTAAGACTCAAGGTCTGGAGTAGCAAATGAGCACCGATCATGGTCCCCAGAACACGTTTTGGGGTGACATTCAAAATCATAGATATATATATATATATTACAACGCAAACCACGTTTGCCGCTGCAAACTTAAATCACGCCCCTCGTTCGGGACGCAAAAATTTACAACGAAAGCTCTTGTTGTCGGGCCCGACTTTCGGGACACCAAAGTCTTCTCAAAGAAACAACTTGCTTTGCTGTAAATTTAAATTACTATCACCTACTGGAAGGCTAAGGCTACTAACATGTTTCACCTAGGTGATGCAATTTAAGTTGAATAAATTTACTTTACTCTATAAAAGACTTTTTTACAACTTCCAGAATTTAAAACTTTACTAGCTCAGATAATTAATGACTCTTGTTTACTTTTTGTAAATCTCAGAGAAGTGAGAACAGTGGAACCGCCATAGTAACCTATTTGTGCTTTCAAAAACCTTTTCATATATTCACTACTAATTGTATAAGAACAGGACACAATGGAGTAATACAGGTAAATTTAAAACTCAAGTGAATTTTTTGTTCTGTAAATAAATTATAGTTTTTATTTACCAAATTTGCAAAATAAAATAGACCTTTCAAATAATAATAATCAATTTCTTAGGGTAACTTTCCCTTTAAAACAATAACTTTTAAACACAATTCAAATACAATTATTCTACAGATAGGCAGAACGTTCTAATTTAATTTAATTCAATTTTAATAATGGCTTTTAATTTTATATGGCTTATGATTTGATTTAATTATTAATTTATTTATACTATTTAATGACTCTACTGATTTGAATGAATTTACTTTTTTAATAGATTTTCACAGATATTAATTTAAAAATTATCCTAACTAACCCAGTATTTGAAACAAATTTACTGACTCTAATTCAGGCAATTTAGGGGACAAATAACGTAGCATTCGATTTTCACAGACCTTATGTTTGCTGTTTCTTTTTGCTACAATTGGTGACCTCAGAGTCGCTGGTGTTGTCCTGGGAATACAGGTGTTTTCTTTAGAACAGCTTCCCTGATGTCGTGGTATGTCTGTGGTCCTCCAGAAGTCGCCTGTTGGTTAGCCGGATCGTTTCCCTCCTTATGTCCAGTTTTCCTCGGGTTGTTCGTCTGGTTATCCTTTTAGAAGTTCATTTGAAGTTGATGAGTTCGCCAGTTCGTTCCTTTGACGTAGTCCAAATGACATCCCTTAACTATGTCATTTACGCTTAATAAACTCTCAGCTCTTTAGACTTTTATAAAAAATATAATATTTAAGTTTTACGAAGACAAAATCCAGTACTTGTTGGTAATCGTTAGACTTGATTACAATATCGAACTTATATCATCTTAGAAAAATTAACAGATGATGCAGCAGCCTCACGGCGTATCAAAAATTATAAGAAGCAGACTAACACATCTCTCGCAGCGATTTTTTAGAAGAAGCCCCAGATCAACGCGTCTTCCGCTTTTATAGGGTCTCCCTTTCCCTTGTAACTGTAGCGTTTGGCGGTTTTTCCAGATTTCCAAAAACTCCACTTTTTTCGGAGTTTTTTGGTACTCATATGTTGTATAAATTATTTCCTGAATTGTTGTGAAGTTTTTTCTCCTTTTTTCTCATTAGTTTTCACATAAAGTCATATCTAAGCTTTTGCAGTTTCCCGCTTTAGGCCTTCCCGCTCATCCCTTCCACTTTCGTGACGTCTCCTCCGCTTCGTCTAATCTTTACTTGGCTTTACCAAAATTAACCAATTTCCTTATTTTCTTCATAACTCGTTAAGTTTTACACTGATTTTGGATTTATTTGGAGATTCTTATTCGTCATGGCTTTACCTTTCTTCTCGAAGTCGAATTGTAGTTGTGCGACTCGGGGTTCACCTTTTAGGCCTACTGGGGTCTCTAACGCAGCTGATTAATTAATTAAATTTTTCTCATTAACATTTTCAATTTTTCCTTTTTGTATATCCAATTTGCCTTTGTTTTGGATACATGGCCGTAGTTTTATTTTGTTTCTTCAGAAATTGTAGTTTGTAGGGACTTTTTAAATTCCGATTTTTCAAACTGGGTTTAATTAACTCTACTCCCGAAATTTGTTTCAACTACTAACGTTTTACAATATCACCTAACACTTATAACTCTCATTCATCTCTTTATAACCTAAAATATTTACTTTACTTTTTTATACTTCGTTTAAATGTGTGAAAACCCTCACCTTTTCAATTTACACAATTTTAATTATTTATTTAATTTATATAACACTACATTCTTTCTTTAAAAAGTTCCTTACAAGACATTTACTTTAAAACTCTTTTTTCTACTACTTTAACTCAATTTGATTTGACTGATTTCTTTAAAACTGAAAATATCGACTTTTGTTATATAACCTTTCTTTCTTAGAATATTATGCCATTTCCAAAAATATTACTCTTTTTGAAATTTGAGTTAATTTGAAAATTTCCCTTAGCTTTTAACGCTTATAACGTAAGTACATTTTTGATTTACGAATCGGGAAATGGATGACCAATACACGCGTTTTTAGCACAATGCATTAACCAACCAAAATCCAGAATCCGTAAATTCTCAGATCCCGGTTATTCCCACAGAAATCATTCCCTATTCTACTAAGTTAAGTTTTCAGCTCTTAACATGTCATGGTTCAAAAGTCGCATCTCGGGAGATAACGGCCTTGTCGCCTGGACTTTGCTGTTTCATGGCCTACATACAGTAGATGCTCTCGCCAGACTCAAAAAATTCGATTTTTGCAAATTCCTTTACAAAACTCGAAATTTTCTAATTGCAATCGGGCACTTCCCGTTGCAATATATATGTGTTCGCACTCTAGCGGCTGCATTTTAAGTACGATTTGGTTCAAATTTGGTATACATGTTGGTTGTCTATGTCGCTCGGACGAGTTCGATAGCCAAAACAATCAGAAGCACGTTTTTTGACAGGAAATAACTATTTTCTGAGATTTTTCCTACGAGAATGAATTTGTTTTTGAGTTTTTTCTAGAAATATAAATGTAGGATGTTTTCTGCACATTTTGTTTTTTTTCGTGACCTTATAGCTCGATTGGTTCTCCCAAAATCGATCAAAACATAAAATACCATAGAAGTAACCGGTTCAAAGCCATGTGGTGGATTCAACCGCGGAGTTGGCGTGGGAAGCACGCAATGCATTGTGTGTTGAAGATACTCCCAATACGGGGGTTGGCGTGCGAAGCACGCAATGCTTTGTGTATTGAATATACTCCCAATATGCGGAATGGCGTGCGAACCATTTTGCAGCTATTCAGCACCGTCGTGAATAGACCTATTTCCCAAATTGTTGGTTGAAACCCTAAAACATAGGCCTAATAAAAAAATTTGCCCAACTCACGTCAGCGGTTCAGCTGCGTGGTCGAATTATTATTAATTTTTACATTTGGATCAGTGGTAATGGCACATATTGTTTTTTTAACATTTCCCCTCTATCAATACTAATAACCAAGTACAAAAGTCGATATTAGTTTTTACTTTAATTTAAATAGTCGGAAAAACTGTTGTTTTCGCTGAGAAATTTTCTGTTGATTTGTAAAAGAAACTGCTATGGGTGTAGATTATTTAAAAATTGTTGGTTAAATTGTGCTCTTTTAAACTGTGATGCTAAAAGAAATGCAGTGGTTGATTGTGCTTTTTCCGATCGCTTGGAATTAACATAATAGCTAAGCAAGCCCAAATGGTTCTTGTTAGGTTTTTTGGATAAAGTTTATAACAAGCCATATTGCGGCAGAGGTGAAAACACATAAAAAATATATTCTAATAATTTACTTAGTATCTAGTTTCGCTTCTTACTTTCCTAAAAGAAAAGATATCATAATCTTTCATATTTCGTATGCAAAGATATCAGCAGGGTGGTGTGTTGTATATACGTACAACATGTATAACTTATACTACTTTATACTACTTCTTCAAGCTCAGGCTGCCTAAAGGCTCTTCCTTCAACATACTTGAATTATGTAGCTACTGTAAATGTTTTCCTGTAATACATTTGAAAGCAAAATAGTTGAGAATTTGAGTTATTTCCTATATATAGTTTGTGCTAGTGTATATGTTTACTGGAAGGAAAGTTAAATGCAGTATACTGCAAAAATATTAAATTATGGGAAGTGAAAATTAGAGTCTTTAATAAATTCATCATTAAAATATATCACTTGGTTCAAGAAATTGTATCACAGTGGGCTACATCAGAAATTATTCAATTACAGTATTTTTTCATAAGCGACACATGTGTGTAATAGAATCCCTGGCCTAAGGGGTTTGTTACCACTAAGCTAAAAACTAAAAGTAGACCTACCAGTATGTAATGTAATAACCTAGTTTTAAAAGTTTTGTTTACATTTAA
>JAGFPH010011231.1:0-28880 GCA_018207615.1 Philaenus spumarius
TGCAAACTTGCAAAGGCAGTGTTTCTGCTGCGAGCGAAACGAAGCAGCATACAAGCCAGTGCTGAAAGCTGAGGTGTAAACAAATTCTACTAATACATTTCATACACTCTGGCAGCTATTCAGCGCCGTGATTAGACCAATTTTCCAAATAGTTGGTTAAAATACTAAAACATATAAATTTAATTTTGTAAATTCGTGAAACTTACGCCAGCGGTTCAGCTGCGTGATCGAATTATTATTATTTTACGTTGAAGCCGAGGGTACCTGCTAGAATTCAGTAACAATAGGACGACTGACTGTTGAATTAGGCGACACAACGGTGTCAATTTAACGAGCTATAACCTTTGATACAGCTAGTTAAGGCACTTCGGTGTATGCGGAACTTTGGTCAAACCCGGTGTATTGACATGCTGTGTTAGTGTAACTGGCTCTTCGACGTCGGTTACGGCTGTTGGTTCGGGTGACGGCTTCTCCCTTTATAGGGCTTGTCAGGATGGGTTGTGATGGAAAAGGTTTCTCAAAATAAGTCGACGAAATGAGTGTATAGTTTTAAAGCGTTTATTAAAGCGAAACAAAATTAATTCCTCTACTGATCGATACGTACAACTAAACTAGAGAAAGGTAAAACAAACTAGTCCCAGACTAACTTATGCTAGAACATTTGTCAAGCCTCAAGATAGCTCCAACTATAAATTTATACTGTGACATCAGCTACAGTTTGTGCGCAAGCCAGTTTAGCACGACCACTATTTACATACAGGTTTGAGGTAGAAACTTTAAATTCAGAATAAATGTGTACGCCTGCTGTACACGAGTCCTCAAACAATTTAAAAATTTTCGTAAACACCATTTCAAAATTACGGCTATTTAACAAATTTAAACCAAAATATCTCATAAACCATTGATTTTTACAAAAATTGTTATAGCAAAAAATGTAAAAATTAAAGACCAAACAAAAGATATCATAGTTATAAAAATCGGATAAGAAATAAATACATTATGAATTTTTTTAAATGTTTGATATTCTTGGCAATTTTTTTAAATCGAAGGTTTATGAAATATTTACTGTATTTTTACAATTTATTAAACAATTATTAAACAACCGTCATTTTTAAAAAGTATTTACGAAATTAGGTATACACATTTATACTGAATTTCGAGTTTTTAGCTCAAACCGTTCTTAATAAATGACTTGTTTGTAAAAAAAACACACACAATCAGACAGACAGACGAAACTTTAAGTACCTACAACCCATGTTTATATTGTGAAATATGTCTGTCTCGATGCCATGAACAAATCCACAAAAGGGGACCAGAGTTCGGGGACACATTGTAAAAGGTGGATGAAGGGTACCTGTTACATACGGCCCATGTTTGTTTTTAATGAAGTTAGTCCAATAATTTGACAATAATTTTATAATATGACTTCATAATAATATTAATTTTATTGGTAATGTCTTATAATGCATTACAGAAATGATTATTTGTTTGAACATAGTAACAAAATGTTCGTACAAAGAGCACCTAGAATATATAACAAACTTCCAGAAAATATAAAAGCCTGCACACACCTAGAGAAATATTTAACTCTTTAAATTTTTTTTGAAAAGCTGGCTTTTGGGCATGGATTGTGTTGGAGGTCTGTTGGAGGTTTTGGTATAGAATACATTATTATTATAATTTTATTTGGATGCATGGAAGATGAGTGTAAGAGATGTGATAGGGGTATATAAGTGTTTTTCTCTTTTATATTTTTTGATATTTGTGTATAGTATTGTCTTTCTTTTTAATATGTTGTAATTGTGGCTACAAATGTGTATATATATTATGTACGAGAGAGAGTGTTTATCTTTTATTATGGTATGTGAGTGTACGTTGCGTATGTGTAATTTTAACTAAGTTGTATTTATGTTATGAATGCAGATCCTTAGGCCTAATTATCACAGAACAAATTATTCTTGTTTTTATTTTAGTTGTAATATTGTTAATAAATTTAAATTTAATTTATTATGAATTTAACTGCTTCCGATGACATCTTGACCGTTTTTTTTTTATTGTCTTTTAGTTGAGAGATATGCAGCCTCAAAACGGGCAGACCCATAGAGGCTGCATTATTTCATTCCTTTTTCCTTTTCTTCTTCTTAAATGTTTTCTGTTGTCGTTTATTTTAACTTTCTCTTGTTTTAAGATTAAGAAGTAATATTGTTTTTGGTTTTTCTTTTTTGTGTATTTTATCTTAAGTAACATTTCAAATTATTTTGCTAGTTCTGTTGTTAAAGTGAGTTATATTTTTCTTTTGTATCTAAATCTTTTTTGTTTTGGTGTCTTTCTTATTGTAATAAAAGGAATGAAAAATAAATAATAAGTAGCCTGGATGGTAGGTGGTAAAAAAATGTTCTTCAGAATAAGGCGACAAAAATATTGTTTTACTTAAAGCGTTTTTTAAGCAAAATTCCTCTGTTGAACGAACTAACAAACTGAACAAAACTGAAAGTAAAGGCAAGCGAGCCCATATTGTGTGGTCTGGAGTCAGGCTGCTAACCTGCCACATTATGAGTGAAAGTGCACTGAATTATCCAAGTAAACTATTTTTAAACACCTGGCGATGTTGTGTGACGTATATGAACGCTCTGTAAGTATAAAACTAAAGGCACAACTTGTAATGATTTCGGCAGTAAGTGATCACAGATTAGCTCTAGCTGGTCGTGCTAGGAACACAGATGTGTTGCATTACCCGCTGCTGTATTACATTGTTGTATTAACATTTCACAACCTCGTAATTTTTCTAATGAGAAATATATATTTAAAAAATTCAAGATCGTATGTAAGAAAGTGTCACTCCTCCACAAGCCCAATTAGTGGATGGACGTGCTACTGCTACGATCTTGAGAAAGTCAAGGACTCTCAACCCACGGGAACTCCTGTTGAAGGACTGGGATAATTAGGGACCTACACCTACCTCTATTGCATGTTCCCTTTTAAGGAATACTTTAAGACATTCCATATTCCAATAATAACGAGTAGCTTTGTATTGGAGTTTAAGATAAGATTCAAAATATATACGGTGGATGTATACAAATATACCCCACCTGTATGCTGTAACAGACCACTGCGCTACGTATATCGTTCAAACGAAGGATTTCAGAAAATTCGATTCAACTGAAACAACAGTAATTCACACGGAAATAATTTTATAAAATATTTTTTTCCAATTACAGTATCCCATAAAGCATATTCAGTAAACTTCCAAGAACAGCTGATTTTCGTAGCATTAATTTATATTTATATTTTTTAGGTTGAGTAAATTTATATGAATATAAATATCATAATGCTGGTTCTTTAGTTTATTCCCGTTATTTGATGAACTTATTATTATTTAAATTAGAAATTTAACCCTAGAACCGGCAATGTTAACGTAAATTGATTTTTGAGATTTGCAAGCATTTTTTAAGAAATTTGCCAAAAATAATAAATGAACCCCAATTCAAAAGTGTTTCATAGCTTGTTTGTAGAGAAAGGTTCAAAGAATTTATATATGCCAGTAAAAAATTATAGATGTAAAATTAAAAAGTTATTAGCTCAAGAAACAAAAATGTTCAGTAACGAAAGAAAACAGTTCAACTTATCAAGTAGTTAACATTTTTTGAAATTTTTTTCATAAGCGTAAAAAAGTTTCGTAATTTAGTTCTAAATAGAACTGTACAAAAATATTTATGAATATCAAATTTATTATTTTTAAAAAATCAGTTTTTATGTTCCTAATACAAGACTGATATCAAAACTATGCCAAGTTTGAAACGTAATGTAGGAATATATGCTTTGCCCAAAAATGAAATATTATTATAAAAAAGTGTAGAGAATAAATCAACGAATTGAACTGTATACTTGTAAATAATCTTTTTATAAAAGTGATTGACTTAAAACTATTTGATTACAAAATTGAGGAAAAATATAAAAACCTCCCATTCGTGCTTGGTATACAAGGGTCGGCTATGACACTGCTCGGGGAAAACCGATAATTTTAAATTAAGGCCTAGGTTTGTCACGGTGCTACACGACAAACCGTTCAAACAAAACATATTTGGTTTACACGAAATGTTAGCTTGAAGCATTCTCTAGACAGACATATCAAAATATGTCTAAAAATAGACTGCGATCACACATATACCACGTGTAAGTAAGACTGTTTATTGGTTGGAAAACTGATCAATTGCAAAACGCCTCATAAATTTAAAAATGTTTGACAGATTTTTGATTGTGGAAATTGTGAAGAATCCAACGCTATAATTATATGTTTAACTCAGAAAAAAAAGTAATGGGCGGGCTGTAGAGACGGACGAAAGTCGAGTTATTTCCTTACGTTTTGAATGAATATTTGTTCGCCGATTTATTTGTAGCAAACTAATAAGCTGCAACGATGATTACGTATGCAAACATACGTTTTACAAAAAACTTGTAAATACTAAAATTAAAGTGTAAATCATTTCCTTTCCAAAGGTTTTTGTCTTTTTGAGATTAGATGATTTTTAGTGGGTCAAATGTTCGATACAATCACGCGTTACAAATGTGTTGTCACAGCACAATTTGACCGCACCCCGGAGTTATCTGCCGGTCCTAGGGTTAACATTATTTAAATAAACTACGGTTTGATTTAATATCTGTTTGAAGCCCCTAAAGTTTTCCTAGTATATTAGAATATATCATGTTTACGTATTGTAAAAAATAGTTTTCTTCCTGTTTCACCCTAGCAAGAAAAGTATGAAAAATTGTGTTCTGAAGTGAGTACTATTGTTGTGAAGTGAAATATGTAAATGCAATTGTATATCAAAGTTCTCCCAGACAATTGTGTTTTTTAATTAAATATAGTCTACAAATTAAAGAATTCAATAATGAGTAAAGTACTACACAAATATTGCAATGTTGTAACTATGTTTTGTAACTAAATTAAAGCTGTTCTATTTGAAAAATACTGTTTATAAGTTAATTTTCTTTATTTGTTACCATAGAGCAACATATTCTGGACAGCCTCAGAAACTAAAATTCTAGTTACTCTATTCTCTACTAGATAGCAGCACCTCCCGTCCTTCTATGTTACCAGTCTTTCTTTCTATTCTCTTAATATTATTTTTTAAGTAAAAGAAACAAAATATACCCATGATTATATAATGTTTTGAGTTTCTTTTGGCCCAAGGAACCATATCCTGAAGTTAGTGCATAGAGTTTATAAACACCCTGTAAACAAGATAAGAACTGACTGGTACTGAGTGTTAAATAAGTTTTACAGTTTCAAAAATGAGAAACTTGCCCTCTGACCTTTGTAATGTTTTCTATATATAAAAAACTGTAATGCCTATGAAGACAAAATTTGGCAGGAAGGCAAGATCGTTAACGCAAAGAGTGATTGAATATAGTTTAATTTTAATTTACGTGGTAGTTTATTAAAAACTTATATTTATTCAACCGTTATTTTCCCATTTAAAATACCAGTGGAAAGTCGCATTTCACACGGAACAACAGTAGACAATAAACTCATATTCAAACATATAACAGCTGATAACGTTAATCTGTTTTAATTATTTAAAAAAAAAAAAACTGTATGAACCACTTTAAAGGTAATTTTACAGCTTCCAGGTTAGGTTTTGTGCCAAAAACCATACTTTTAGCAGAACAGAAAATCCTTGTATATCCGTTTGACGACTGATCATGACCTAGCTTTGTGCCCATATGAGTGGTAACAGTTAGTTGGGGAGTGGAATACCACAAGAAAAGCCAACACCAATAACCACATTACAACTTACGACATCCCAAACAGTGTGTGTTAAACATCTCACTTTCTCACACACAACTAACAAACTTTAAAGTTCCATCTTCTATGCTTTATGGTCAAATCATTCCTCTTATCAACTTTGACAACCTTCACACATTGTTGACAAGTTGTACTACAATTTTAGCGAGTAATTTTGTATTTAGTAGATACCGTAGTTGTATCCACACTGAATGCATTAGGCTCGCAGCCAGATAAGAGGAGTTATTGATGCTAACATCATATCGATCTCTACTCCAATGACATAGTAATATCACTCGTAATGTTGTATCTTGGTTGCAAATCTATTTTGAATAAGTCGACATGGTGTCATCGAAAGTGATACAAACTTTCCCCCTAACTCCCTATCGCACTATAGCTCTCTCTCTCTCTCTCTCTCTCTCTCTCTCTCTCTGACATAAGTATGTATGAGTTAAATGAGAGGGAGGATCTGATGGTCAAAACTTCTCTCTATTTTCATCGCTATCTTTTTCTACCTTCTCAAAGGAAGTAAAGAAAAGATTTTATTTCAACGAACAATTTCTTTAACATTCTAAAGCGTGCATAGAATAGTATGTTATGTGTGTGTATTTGTGAACAGTTTTCTGTTGTAAGATTTATAATTCAAGTGGTATCAGCTAACAATTATAATATTTCACAAAAATAAAACTTAACAAAATTTCATAAAAACAACAATATACGGCTGTTTAACGTTAAGCATCATCAGACAACTAACAACTAAAATATAGAACTAAAATAGAAAGAACTTAACCCTTAGTTAAGCGCACCCCTAGGACTAACGTCAGTAGGCGCTAGCGGCAAAATCCCTGCACTTTCATTTTCCAGAATTTCTGTCGCTATTTTGCAGCATTTGAAATTTGGTAGGGTTCACTTTTGATTCAAAACTGATAGGGTTCAAAACTTGGCCGTTGGGCCCATGGTAAACTCCCCGTGGATTTGAACCGGGTACATTTATGGTATTTTACGTATTGATCGATTTTGGGGGAACCAAGCGAGCTATAAGGTCGTATAAAAAACCAAAATGTGCACAATAATATCATACATTTATTTTGTATACAATACTATACAAATTTTCAAAAAATAGTTACTATCGGTCAAAAAACGTGCTTGACACCCCAAAACGTGTTCTGAGGACCATGATCGGTGCTCATTTGCCACTCCTGACCTTAGGTATCACCATAAGGGTCACTGCATGGCTCATTTTTCCTATGGAAATTTGATAGTAAAAAGTACAAAATGAAAAAGCTAATGAATGTTATAGGTGCCTATATCGTGTCAATGTCGTGTCGGTGTCGTGTCGGTAAGTGTGAAATCAGCCATTGGGTGGTTCACGAACGATTCATTCGATTTGAACTAATCGGCAGATGTATCGATTGATTCATGACTCATTTTGAAAATAGATCGATTCGTTTCGTAAACCGAACGGGTTAGTCGTTTTGAATAAATTCAAAACCTTGGCTGGTTAACTAAACATAAATGATTAACTAATACAAATTAACAACTGGACGACTTCCGAGGCGCAGTAGATTATTCATCGCCCAGGGCTTGCTATGGTTATTTCGTATCCTGTTCAAATACATTTGGGCTCTAAAGTAAAGTTTAAGCACCTTTATTATTCATTTAAATTATTGTACTTCACTTAACGTTTTGATAAAGGAAATATTAAATAAATAAAAACCAATAGTAGTAAGATAAGATAATGCAATCAAAATGTTAATCCAATAATTTCCCTAAATATTTATGTGACATAAATACACAAATAAAATGCGGTTTGTGTTACTTAGATTTACTTTTATGACATTATAATTCCAGCTTCGGAAAATAAAACGATGTCAAAATAAAGTTTCTCTTCTACGGAACCATTGTTTGAAAAAATATCTATACGCTCTATATATAACTACAAACTACAATAATTCGACCTCGCAGCTGAACCGCTGGCGTGAGGTGAGCTAACTTCAAAAATTAATATATTTTATGGTTTCAACTAACTATTTGCGAAATTGGATCACCATCGAAGTCGCTGATAGCTGCTTTAATGTACAAAATATATTAGTAGAATTTGTTTGCACCTCAGCCTTCAGCTTTGCGAGTTCGCACCCTGTTCTTGCAGCCTAGGATCTTGGACTGCTTCGCTTTTTGCATTCCGGCCGTTGGCCTCGTACTCTTAGAAGCCACGGTAAAATCGCCATCGATGATTTGAACCTAATACTTTTATGGTGTTTTACGTGTTGATCGACTTTGGGGAAACCGGACGATAAGATAGTGCAAAAAAAAGTGTGCCTAATATTTTCCTATGTTTATTTTTATACATACAACCCCCAAAAGTTTCATTCTAGTATGAAAAATCTAAAATAAAATGTATTTCCTGACAAGAAAATTGCTTCCGGTTGTTGGGATTGTTTGGCTAGCGAACTCGTCCGAGCGACTTAGAAACCTAACCTGTGTACCAAATCTGACATAACAGGCGGCCGTTAGAGTGTCGAAGTTGTATATATACAATGTTTAACCCTCGAACCGGCAGCGTGCTGTCACTCCAACACATTTATAACGCGTGATTGTATCGAATATTTGACCCACTAAAAATCTTCCAATCTCAAAAAGACAAAAACCATTGGAAAGGTAATAGGCTATTTAAAACTTTAATTTTGGTATTTACAAATTTCTTTCTAAAACGTATATTTACATACGTAATCATAGTTGCATTTTATTAGTTTTCTACAAATCAATAGGCGAACAAATATTTATTCAAAACCTAAGGACTCGACTTTCGTCCGTCTCTACAGCCCGCCCAGTACTTTTTCTGAGTTTAACCTATATACCATTAGATTCTCCACAATTCGCCCTATATAAAACTGCCATACAATCAAAAATCTGTCAAATAGTTGTAAAGTTATAGGGCGTTTTGTAGCCTTACTTATTACACGTGATATCTGTGCGATCGCAGTCTATTTTTAGACATATTTTGATACGTCTTTATAGAAAATGCTTCAAGCTAACATTTCGTGTAAACAAAATATGTTTTGTTTGAACGGTTTGTCTTATAGCACCGTGGGAAATACAGCTTTGTAAGGTTCTCAAACCTAGGCCGTAATTTCAAATTAACGGATTTTCCCCGTGCAATGTCATAGCCGACCCTTGTATACCAAGCATGAGTGGGAGATTTCTATATCTGTCCTCACTTTTGAAATCAAATAATTCTAAGTTAAACACTTTTATGAGAAGATAATTTACAAGTATACAGTTCAATTCTTTGATTTATTCTCTACACTTTGTTATAATAATACTTTATTTTTGGGTAAAGCATATATTCCTAAATTACGTTTCAAACTTGGCATAGTTTTGATAGCAGTCTTTGGAACATAAAAACTGGTGTTTTCAAAATAAGACATTTGAAATTGATATTATTTTTGTACAGTTCTATTTAGAACTAAATTGCGAAACGTTTTTACTCTTATGAAAAAAATTACAAAAAAATTGTTAACTACTTGTTAGGTACACAAAAGCTATGAAACCCTTTTGGATTGGGGTTCATTTACTATTTTTGGCGAATTATTGAAAAAATGCATGCAAACTCAACGAAAATTCCAAAAAATAAGTCTGCCAGTTCGAGGATTAATGACACACTAAAACGTGTTCTGGGACCATGATTGGTGCTCATTCAATACTCCCGACCTTTGGTCTCACCATAGAGTCACTGCAATAGCCTATCTTTCCTATAAAAATTATAATCAACAATTTACTAATTTTAAAAACGTTGTCTATAAATAGTCATAAAGGCAAAGCAAGTGCAAGAAAACGTGCCAAACCAAATGAACGAAATGGTTCGATTCTTTATTTGGTTCTTTTAACTGGGTTGATTGAAATGATTCAAGTCAAAGAAAATGATCGTTCTTTACACCACTAATTTGGGTATTCTTTTAATTGTACGGAAGGAGGGGTTCTTCATAAACAACTTGTTCCAAGCTAGTACCTATTAAAATGAATGGTAAATGATAATCAAGTCGTGCATAATATACGAGTCTCAATGATGTTAAAACCTTTTATCTTTGTAAACATTACTCGACGTAACGAACGCATCATATTTTATCTTAAAGAAGCGTTATTGTGAGTCGAGTCTAAAAGTGCTTAGAATTTTAAGATGTAAATAATAGCTTCCCTTAGTTCGTAATAAAACTGAGTGATTTCCCTGAGCATGTCGTACATCAAGATGAAGCAATAATACCCAGGCTCTAACCAGAGATGGGTTTCCTGTCCTTTATATTGATGAATGGTGAAGCAATATATCAACATTTCCGCGCCCAACCTATCAGCCGGTACTGACAAGCCTTAATCTCTACTATAATGGACGAACGTTTCGACAACGAATTGGCCAGGATGAATGAAAATTAAGAATATGCTAAAAAGCACAAGATTGTCTAGCTTCTGCTTTATAATAAGTTATACTAAACTATGATATCAATTAAAATGGTAGACATATGCTAGTCTATGCTAGCCTTTAAGGATTTGTTTTCTATGGCCGCTGTTGTCAGCTATTATTGACTTTGTAGGTTATGCCACCATTTGAAATGCAGTTTTTTTTCATTTTGAGGGTAAAATTATTAAACTGCTGTTAAAAGTGTTTCCTAATGGTACTTTTTCGGAACATTTTAAATTTTAGATGCCCACTATTACATTCAGTTTTAAATAACGCTCAACATCTATACATCTAATTCCGTAAGCCCAAATTTTACGATGAAATTGTGATCGAATGAGAGGTGGTAGAATGCTGGGAATGGTTTCATTTTAACGATGTGGACATGCAATTTTGGGGAAAAATATAAATTTTTCTGAATTGTGTCCCGAAAATTTGTTACGGAATAAAATAATTCCCATTTAAATAGCATGGGGATACATAGCTGTAAATCAGGTGATTTTAGTGTTAAAAACAGGTGATTGTATATAAATTGGAAAATTCAGCTGTCATAACAACACCTGACTGAAGTTTTGTGATGTGTTTTGTTATTGTAGCTGTGTTTTTTTATATATTAGTCTACATATATTGGCTATTGCCCCTTCATGCCACTAGTTTATACAATAAGTATGATATTAATTAAAGTATTGTGATTTTATAAATGACTAGGGAAAACCCCTGCGTGCTTCGCACGCCAACCCCGTTATAACCTTCTTTACACATAATAATGTTATGTTTTCTTTATAATAAAGGTGTAGGATTAATAATAACCCCTTAGCTAAGATGTAATGTTAAGTGTTCAAATCAAATTTATTTCCTATATTTTATAACAGCAGTTATAATAAGGTTAAAAAAAACCTGCAAGGCTCAGGTCTACACTTTAATAAAAACCTAACCTAAAAGTTAGAAGTACAAATAATTGCTTCAAAGTTTGAAGTCAGCTATCAATGGAAATATTAGAGCAAACAGCTGTTTTATCTGTTATTTCATCCAATTGGTTGATATGGTAATACATGTAAATACATGTGTTGGTTCCATCAGTCTAGGACTAACGTAAGACTTTTTCCTACTAAATTTACAAAAAAAATTTAAGTAAAAAATGTTTTTATAAAAATGAATTATAGCTTATGTTTTTCAGGGATAGTGTAGCTTTTTATTCGTAAAACTATTTTTTCAATAGGTTCAGTAGTTCCAGAATTACTCCCTACATACAAATAAACAAACAAACAAATTTTACCTCTTTATAATATTAGTAGCCTATAGATGGCAACCATACGCACTAACATCAGTTATTACAAGGCAATTTTAACAATAATATAACAAACTAATACTTTTGTTATAGGCCTATGTTATATATTTATAATAGTTGCACCGCCACTGCTAGCTTTGCTCGTTAACAACATCGAACTGTGAACAGCGAAGCCAATACAAACAGATTATTGTATACTCTGATATTTTCCCGGAAATGACGTTTGAGCGGTGACCTATGCATAGCCTAGCTAATGTAAGACGGAGCAATGCGTAGAATTTCAATATTAATATTTAAATTATAAATAATCAATATTTCATAAAAATTACCAACTAAAGAAAACAATATAATATGTAACACCTGATGATTGTCTCATAATACAGAAAGCATTTCTGTTTACTTTTACCTAATGTAAATAAATGGTTAGTTGTGTAGAATAATTACTCAATTATACACTTTCCAAATTGGTTGCACATAAACGTGCTTTCGTTCATTGTAGGCGTAACCTAGAACTATCATAAATTTTTCATCAAAATCAGCTGTTTTATTTATAATATTTGTAAGAACAGATGTTTAAATTGAATTATAATCAATTTTTAGTTTTTCGTTTGTTAATCTAATTTAAAAATCTATCGGTTGTGAAGAATAATAAACTGATTATAAATTTTCTAAGTTGGTTGCTATTATACTGAATGTAAACAAACGTGTATTGCTAAGATTTTGATCAGAACAGCTGTTTTATCTGTTATAGTACTATAATACTGTTTGAATCAAAAGCTTAGAAACACATGTTTGTTGCCAAGCAACGAACCTGGTAAATTTATATTTAGTTTGTTCTTTTTCACAACCAACATTTTTTCAGACAAAGTTAAGAAAATAAAAACAAACAGAAACAAAATGTCCACGAAAAGGCTTACTGTATTATAATTCAAACATCTGTTGCTACATAACACAAATAAAATAACTTGGAGTTGGATAAAAATCTTAACACAACTTTAGGTTAGGCCTATATCGAACCGAAACCTTTTTCTTGAAAACATTTACATTTATTACCATAAAAACCAACTTGGCTAATTTATAATCAGATACTAATTGTATTATTCTTCACAACCGACAGTTTGGTTAGGTTAGGTAAAAGCAAACACAAATAAAAATCAACGAAGAAGGCTTGCTGTATTACAATTTAAACACCTGATGTTACATATTGTATTGTTTCCTTTAGTTGGTTATTAATTATTTGAATAATAATGGTGAAAATACAATGCACGCAGTAATTCCAATTATTAGGGATTATGCGTGTTTATTTCGATCCCTGTCTTACATTTTGTACAGGTCACCGTATCCCCAATAACCCTACCCCAATACAAGTGAATCTGTCGTACTCAATCTTAATTTCCATGAAAATATCAGAATACATACAATAATCTGTTTGTATTTGCTTTAATGTTGGTGAGCGAAGTGAGCATTGGTTTGATATTCTTTGAAGTTAGGGCAACATGGCTTAAGTCAGAAATTGTTAACGAATTGTTATTGTATGAATAAAATATATATTGTTTGTGATTTCAATGGTTTCGCGGTCAAACTTCAAAGGTAAAAAAGTCGAAGTTATATAAAAAAATTAATTTTTGTGGGTTTATTTTTTGGTTTTAATAAATATATATAAAAATATATATACACATACATTTTATAATCTTATTAAAATTATGCAAAACATCCCAAGCCAGAGACCAGGTAACTAGTCATATCCCGTCAGCTTGGAAGCGAGCCAACCACCGTTTACTTTACTTCCGCCCTCCTACACTCAAACCACAGATATGAAAAGTTACCTGGTCTAGCCGAGATTCGAACCCAGTATATTCTGATCAGGAAGATTCTACGCTAACTGCTCAGCTACCATGGCTTGTCAATAAGAACTGAGAACAAAACAGCACTTGAGTTACCATATTGCCTATCTCGCCCCTTCTCTTAAATTATAATATATACTTCAATGCAAGCCAAGAGTTTGTCAAAACTTTGGATGCTTCTCCTGTATCGTTAACAATTTCTGACTTAAGCCCTTTTGCCCAAACTTGAAAAATATATTATGCACGCAATAAGTGAACAGAGTTCACGTAATTATACTTACCGGTTGAAATTGTATTGTAATGTGGAATTGTATTAAAAATTTGTTAAAAGTTGGCAACATTGACACCGGTGAACACTCAAATTTTCATTCCGTCCGATATTAAATATTCACAAGCCGGAGTCACTGGAGTGGAATTTACTCGTGAAGTTATGAATAAAGAATGAAGTATGGCCTTGCGACCCGTTTCACAAAGGCTTCAATTTGAATGTCATGTTTTATAATACAACCCCTTTCTACACTGCATTATTTGTAGGTAATGTCAATTGAATGAGTCGGATACAAGTTCGTTGTTTATTCTAATCATTTTCTTGTTACGCGTTTTATTACGTACCGACTTGGAAAACGACTGAATGCCATTTTTAGCTCGGCTCCCAATTACATAATAGAACTCGTCGGATACATTTTGACCTGGCTTATATACAGGGTGGCGCAAAATTCAGATACAAATACGCAGAATGTAAAAACCACAAGATGTGCTTAAAGATGTTTTAAATGCATCCATAGTTGTTAGTTATTATCGAATTTCTATAGGAAAAATGATCTATTGCAGTAGCCTTTATGGTAAGACCCAAGGTCGGGGGTAGCAAATGAGCACCGATCATGGTCCCTAGAACACGTTTTGGGGTGTCATATATATATATATATACTAGCTGACACGTACGGCGTTGCCCGTGGTGGTTAGTATTTTCAGTTTTTAACGTAATTGTAATCTTTTGAAGTGTTCAGTTAGTGAGTGGTATTTGGCTTTTATATATATAGATCTTAAATAATAAAAGCACTATTGTCATAATAATAAAAGATCTGAAATTATGATTTTAGTAACTTTGATCCCCCCAAACTCCTCCTAAAATTACGAAATTTTTCATACCCTTTCTTAGAGAGCGCCTTAGGCCCTAGAGGAAGCTACATACCAAATTTCATTCCAATCCGTTCGGGCGTAATTTGAGGATGATCAAAAACGCATTGAAAACGCAAGGAAAAATGCAAAAAACGCCTATTTCTGGCGTAATTTTGGGAGAATCTCAAACATTTTTAACAGACTACTTTTAGGCCTTAAACGAACCTAAGTACCAAATTTCAACATTTTCTGCCAATTAGTTCTCGAAAAAGCTGAGAAAACGCAAAAAATCGCTAGAAAAACGCGAATATTGGGCGTATCTTTGGGATGTTTACAAAATCCGTTCTTAGTGCGCGTCTAAAGGTCCAACTGAACATGCATGCCAAATTTGAACTCATTTGGTTCAGTAGATTTTTAGTTCTGCTGATGAATGAATGAGTGCCATTTCGCTTTTATATAGATAGATGTGTTCGCACTCTAGCGGCCGCATTTTAAGTCCGATTTGGTTCAAATTTGGTACACATGTCGGTTGTCTACGTCGCTCAGACAAGTTCGTTATCTAAAAAAATTCAACAATCGGAAGACCGGAAGTAACTTTTTTTTTGAGATTTTTCCTACGAGAATGAATTTGAGTTTTTTTCTACAAATATAAATGTAGGATGTTATTCTGCACATTTTGTTTTTTTACGCGACCTTATAGCTCGCTTGTTACACGGTTCAAAGCCATGTGGTGTATTGAAGATACTCCCAATATGCGGAATGTCGTGCGAAGCACGCAATGCTTTGTGTGTTGAAGATACTCCCAATATGCGGAATGGCGTGCGAAGCATGCAATGCATTGTGTATTGAAGATAATCCAATATGCAGAATGGCATGGGAAGCACGCAATGCATTGTGTATTGATGATATCCCCAATATGCGGAATGGCGTGCAAAGCACGCAATGCTATGTGTATTGAAGATACTCCCAATATGCAGAATGGCTTGCGAAGCACGCAATACATTGTGTATTGAAGATAATCCCGATATACGGAATGGCGTGCGAAGCACGCAATGCTTTGTGTATTGAAGATACTCCCAATATGTGGAATGTCATGCGAAGCACGCAATTCTTTGTGTGTTGAAGATACTCCCAATATGCGGAATGGCATGCGAACCATTTTGCAGTTATTCAGCACCGTCGTGAATAGACCTATTTCCCAAATTGTTGGTTGAAACCCTAAAACATAGGCCTGTAATCTTAATTTTAGAAATTTGCTCAACTCACGTCAGCGGATCAGCTTCGTGGTCAAATTATTTATTTTAAAAGTCACACATTTTTAATCAAAAAAGGTTTTAAGAACGTTTCTCCTCTTTGAGATATTAGTAAAAATTATTAAATTATAATGTAATCAACCATATGCAATAAAGATACACTAAGGGATCGTCCCCTGCTCGCTTCGCTCACCAACATCCCGGCGACTAGCGGCGACCAAATGAAAACAGATTACAGTATTTTATAATCTGAAATTTTCATTTTAATAACGTTTCATTGGGACAGAAGCACTCAGATCGGGATAGGGTGATGGGGGTACGGTATCCTAGATCCTGACGCATGCGCAGTAGGACTAGGTTTTTTTTGTGAGTGATAGGAATAAAAACGCTGTTGGTTGTTTAAAAAGATAATCGATTCTAAATATGCCAAGAATCCTTTCAGTACAGGCCAGTTTTTGATAAAAAATCAACTGTTTTATATAATACGTAACAACAAATAATGTTGAAATGTTTGAACCATAATTAAGGCTTTTTCGTTGATTTTTGTTTGCATTTGCTTTTATTTTGTTAACCTAACCTAAATAAGTTGTTGGTTGTGAAGAGTAACGATAGCCTGATTGTAAATTTGTCCGGTAATGAACGTAAATGCATTCAACAAACATGCGTTGCTAAGCTTTTGGTCCGGAAACAGCTGTTTTACCTGTAGAGCAAATCCCCATATTTTCGTCAATTACTTCTGCTCGAATTAAAATGCCAAAGTATTGACATCTTGTGAAAATTCTTAAAATCTGACTCCTCCTTTTAACTATTTTTTCGACGTTTTCGAGGTTTCTGAACACTATAAAGCAGTACAAAAATGTTGTGTCTGTCTTTCTGTCTATGGACACGATATATACACTCACAAACGTCGTAGAAAATTTCTGGTGGAGCCAAAATCTTCGTAATTTCATTAGTGTTGAAAAGCTTTTGAAATTTCTAGCTTGACAGCAACGTGACGTGCGTAACAAAAACGTCACATTTTTTAGCATTTAAAAAACACGAGCCCAAGTCTCGAAAATATCTTCCATCCTTTCATCTTGTTTAATGTTTATGTTTTTGTATTTTAATTATGATCAATTGAACGAGGCTATATATTTAAATATCCTTATATTGTTTGAATATGTGTGTGTTTTACAATATCCTCATTTTGTGTCCGTCCAACGTCCAATCAATCAAGGATGGAGCGTGTACTAGGACCCTGTCATCCGACAGTCTAGATTGCTAAAAAGGAACTAACAACCGCTAAAATACCAGCTTCTATTCTTTCTTTCCTTTATTTAAATTTTAAATTATAACTAAACTAAAGGCTTATCTAGTAATATACACTTATTGGAATAATCTCAGAGCGCTTACCGGTAAATGTCTTAATTTCTTCAGCGACAGTGTTCATCTTAAGATGAAGTCACGATGTAGTCTGTCGTTGAGGATGAACCACGAGGCATAAACTATACTCCGCAGGTCCTTATTCTAGAATGTTTCTGTAATTTTTAAGTTTCTTTTCTTTAAACAGCCCCAAAACTGGATTCCATATCTCCAAATTGCTTTTAATATAATGGTTATAGAGAAACAGCTAATTTTGGATATCCAGCTCTGAGTTACTCCCAATCAGTCAACTTATATTCCTGAATTTCATGATCAATTCAATCTTTTTTATTTTTAACATGCTCTTTCCAATTAAATTTAGCATCAAGCGTGATTCCCAGATATTTTGCTGTATTAAACCAGAGTTAATAGGCTACTTGGGTGTTTTTTACAATCTGAACTGGATTTATTTTCTCGTTAGTAAAATTAACATAAGTTGGCTTGCATTCATTCAGTATCCATGCGCTGATGCTATTATTTGCCTTTTCACGCTTGTTTATCTCCTCTTTTTTACAGAATCTCAACCGACTGTATCTCATACGCAAAGGTGCTGTGATTGTAAAGAAGATAAATCAGTAGTCCAAGAACACTTCGTTGTGGAACCGCTTCTGATATGTTATATCCCCACCAACTGGGAATACTCTTCCAAGCACCTCTCAGCCAAGTAAAATGTCAAAATCTTGCAAAACCGTTTAGGGAGAACACGCTTGAGTTTGTTTTGTTGTAGTTTCATGACA
Source organism: Philaenus spumarius (assembly GCA_018207615.1). NCBI lineage: Eukaryota > Metazoa > Arthropoda > Insecta > Hemiptera > Aphrophoridae > Philaenus > Philaenus spumarius. The sequence goes on from JAGFPH010011231.1 coordinate 17,878, forward strand.
AAAAATGAAGTGTTTGAGCCACATTCAAAAATATACTTGAGCATATTTTACCTTCTTCCAAATCTGTTTGTATAACATTCGTAAGTCGATGTACTTGATCAATGCAACAGCACATCATCAACAAACATGAATAAGTATAGGCCTACTACAGTTTTGGCGTTGGTTTTTAACTGTAGTTCTTCCCACACTGAATGCATTAGGCCTCGCAGCCAGATAAGAGGAGTTATTGACGCCAACAACATATCGACCTTTACTCTAATGACATAATAATGTTGTATCTTGGTTGTAAATCTATAACGAATAAGTCGATGTGGTGACATCGAAAGTAATATTCTCTTGTAATATTTCTCTTTACTCTCCATAGCATTCTGTGTATTAGCGAATTTACATAGGAAATGTGATCTATTGCAGTGACTCTTATGGGTCAATCTAAGGTCCGGGAGTGGTTAAGGAGCACCGATAATGAGCATCTATACATCTAATTCCGTAAGCCCAAATTTTACGATGAAATTGTGAGCGAATGGGAGGTGGTAGAAAGCTGGGAGAGGTTTCTTTTTAACGGTCTGGACATGAAATTTTGGGGGGAAATATTCATTTTTCTTAATTGTGTCCCGAAAATTTGTTACAGAATAAAACAATTCCCATTTAAATAGCATGGGAATATATAGGTGTAAATCAGGTGATTTTAGTGTTAAAAACAGGTGATTGTATAAAATATATCCCATTTAAATAGCATGAGAATATGTAGGTGAAACAGGTGATTGTATATAAATTGGAAAATTCTGCTATCATAACAACACCTGAATGCGCAGTTTTGTGATGTGTTTTGTTATTGTAGCTGTTTTTTTATATATAGCTTACATATAGGGGCTATTACCCCTACTAGCCACTAGTATATACAAGTGTCACAAAAAACCTTAGTGGGCTCTAATACAGGATCGTATACATTAAAATAAATTAAAAATTTGTATTAACGTTTTTCGAATTCGGTTTAGTTTAGTCACAATCCGACATTTTATTTTTTTAATTCACTGTAACTCCAGAAATAGATCAGATATTGAGTTCAAATTTGGTATAAGCATTTTGTATTTTACGATTTATAAATTAACAAACACAAAGAATTTATGTTTATAGTTTTCAAAATGGCTGCCGTTACAAATTTTTAACAAGGCTAACGACCAGAAGAACGTTTTTTGACCGGAGTAACCTTTTTCCTTAATAGAATGAAGCTTTTTGGTGGTTTTAACTAAAAAAAATAAATGTAGGAGACAATTATGCCCCCGAAATCGATCTAAACGTAAAATACCATGAAAGTGCCCGTTTCAAATCCACGTGGGGGATTTTACATCTTGGCTGCTTCTGTTCCGAGATCGACTCCCGGAGTGCAATCTCGCGAAACGAGTCTGTCCTCTGCGAGCGAAGTGAAGCAGTCCATAATCCGAGGCCGCGAGGTCGAGGTACAAACTCGCAAAGCGGAACGAAGCAGCGCGTGTGCAACAAATTCTACTAATTTATTTCGTACAAAGAGGTTCAGCGCCATCGTGTGTAGATCGAATTACTTGTACAAGAACGGACGCGTTATATTTAGTTATCTCGTTAGCACAACACATCTTGTCAAGTTACAATGTCGTCTTTTCTGGAAGAACAACGGGACGTATCTTGTTGACTAGAGTGTAGAACGATATTACTTGGTAACAGTGTTTTACTGCGTGGTTAACTTGTGAAAGCGTAGGAAATTTAATACGAGATTTACTGCCGGGGATGATTTCAAGCACGAAGGCAATGGTGTGCGCATTTTATCACGCTCAGTTTGTATGAAGAATTTTATTATGTGAGTTAACTTTAGTGTTGGCAGTAGTTACATGTTTCCTCAGAAATGTAAAATAAGTCAAATACTTTGAAGAGAATAACACTGGTTTATACGAGACGATTCAAATCATCCGCAAAAAGAAAACCTTCCAATATTCTAGGGTATCGTTTTGTTTAATATATTAGTCCTACCCCTTCGAATAAGTAATCAACTAGCTCATAGCCCTGTGGCAGTAGAGATAATACTAGAAGAATGCAGTTTCAGTATCTACACCAATAATTGAATCGAAAAAAGTACATTACTTTTATTTCTGACAGGTGACCTATTTTTACTTTCTCCACCCTATACGTAGTATATGGAGAAAGTATTGTTTTCGTCCAAATTTTCGAATTTGAATTTTAAGTGGAATTATCTGTTTTGGTGCTCCCTGAATCCCCAAAATATGTTTAGTGGAATTATCTGTGTTGGTGCTCCCTGAACCCAAACATATTTTTAGTGGAATTTTTTTGTTTTGGTGCTCCCTGAACCCGAAAAAGTGTTTTTTTGGTGATGTCTGTCCGTGTGTCTGTAAGGATGTGTACAGAGCTGGAGACCATACCAACGGTCCGATTTTGATGACATTTGGTATGTAAATGTAATTGTGGAATATCTCCAGGTATTTTTTTCATTTCTTCAAATTTTTGATTTTTAAGGGGGTTTTACCCCCAAAAATTGCCAAAAAACAAAAAATCTAAATTTCTCAAAAACGGCTTTAACGATTTTGAAAAAAAATTTGCTTATTTGTAGCCCTTAATGTATCCTACCATATGCAAAAAACCGCATCTTTCTAAAAATTATCGTTTAGGTAATAATAATAATAATAATGATAATAACTGATTTTTGGGGGTTTTGGCTAAAATGGGTGTTGTTTTTCAAAAATTTTCAAAATCTTTTCGTGCATCTATAAACCTACAGGCCTAATTGACATGTTTGACTCGTTTCATAACGATTCTGAACAGCTGATGCATTCCCGTAAATGCTGGTAGTTCATTAATGATCCGCGAGAGCGCTCTGCATTCATCTACTTCAGCCTTTATTTTTATCAACTGTTCCCGCTCGTTAATTTAAATGTACTTATTCATGCGTTTATTGACCTAAATATATCCATATTTTTTGTTGTAATTATTAATATTTGTAAAGAATTATAAAATAATTAGGTGTATATATATTACAAATGGTGTTCCTAGTTCGAAAAGCTATGGTTCTGTTCGGTAAAGCACGAGTACCACAAACAACATTTCAATTACGGGCAATAACAAATTCATTAGACAGTAGAACAGCTCCTGGTTGTGATACTGTAACTAAAGAAATCATAAAATAAGTTTTACTAATATATTATAGATGCCTTTTTTTATTTATAACTTTGCAACCATTTGTATAACAACCAACTTAATAAATTTAGAATCAGGTAATTATGCTTTATAACCAACAACTTTTTTAGGTTAGGAAAATAGCAAACACAAACAAAGGAGAATGCTTACTGTATAATATTTCAAACACATATCACTATTAAAATTATGGCTACTTTATTTTTTACTACGCCTATTTGACCAGTTTGAAATACTACTTTATCTACGACCATTGCAATAAACACCAATAACGCTATTACAAGTAACATCAGAAAGAGGTACATTACAAACCAAAAGCCAACCCGTTTAGGTAATGATATCTTTACCTAACAGGAGTCACTTTACATAATAGGCTCTAGACCAATGAGAGCTCGTCATTTGACAAAAGTAGAGTTGTAATAAAAATAACGCTATTCGAACATCAGCTGATTGTACCCATACGTTCCGGATGTTAGTGTGTTATTGTAACTAACCTCAAACGTGAGTTGACGCATTCCGCAAACATGAGTGATAGTGATGAATTTTGTTTAACTCCAGAGGAAATTAATACAAAAGCCAATTCGGCTCTGAACAATTTGTTGCCAGAAAAATCTAAATTTCGTTATGAAAAGGTTTATAACCAGTTTATGGAGTGGAAAACTAGAAATGGTGTTAGTTCGTTTTCCGAGAATGTTTTCATTGCGTATTTTGAGGAATTGGCCCAAGATAAGAAACCTAGTTCGCTTTGGTCTATTTATTCAATGATTAAATCTACAATCAACATCAAACATCAAATAGACATATCAAAATATTTCAAGCTCACAGCTCGATTAGCTCACTATATCTTTACTTCACCTTTTTTAGTATGGTTATGAGTAAAAGGAATGTTAATTTCACTCCTGTTAAAAGGGTATCAAATTGAAGAATTATTACACCCTTCTTATTTTTTTACACCCTGTATATTTTTGGTCGTAGATAAAGTAGTGTACGCAACGATTGTATTCAGCCTTTAAGCCACTCGTGAGATATTTAGAAGACTCGCTTCGCTCGTGTTCCAACTTACATCTCACTCGTGGCTTAAAGGCCTTCATAATACAATCGTTGCGTAAACTACTATTACCGCATCAAATTTTGATTATATTTTATTACTTGAAAATTGTATCTCTTCTGTATAAAAATTAAAAAAACCTCTGTAATAATTAATCATTATTTCCATAAACATATCATGGTATACAATAATATGTTTGCATTTTCTACGCCACGAGTCGCCACGTGGGTTTGTGAATGAAGCGAGTAGTATATACGACAGTTCTTCTCCTGGCGAAGAAAAACCTAATACAGTGCCTAAATGACCTCTCCGAAGCCAACAACAGACACCATACAGACAGATGGTGCATACAAATGCATCAGTAACACATCCTTATCGCGTTAGGGCAGCTTATCAACCTACCGTGATGCGGATTGCTGATACGTATCGAACGGAAGCTTATCGTTTTACGATACAGAGTCGATGTCGAACATATGTGAGCCTGTATTTTGCTTGATAAAATGATATCAAACCACTCGAATGATTTGTGTCTGATTTCAATGGAAACTAATTTGCATGGAATTAATATTGTTAATAGCATTCCCTCGCTCGGTTGGAAGTAGTTGTGCAACGGATGAAATAAACTAGTTAGTCAAAGTTATAAAGTTGAATTATACTTGCGGAAAATATCATTCGGTAAAGGATAAAATTCAACGAACGGAACAACAAAATATTTTAATTAAGTTCCTTCCATTATTTTATCACTTAGATTGAGTGTCCTACTTTATGAAACCCTTGTAAAAAATAACAGATGTATCATCTTTACCATTATATCATGTTATTTAAATGAGGAAAAATTATAATTTGATTGGCCATTATGTTGGAATGAGTCAACATACAGACCTGCGCTGTGATTTGTGCCAATCTTCTTTTACCAAGGCCTTTAAAATGAGGTATCACTCAATAGGGGTTCTCATTTAAAATTTTCGACTTACCCCCAAAATACGTGGGTAAGGGGTTTTTGTAGGAGGGGTTGAAATTTACGAAACACCAAAAAAACTCCATTTTTGGTCATGTTAATAATCCCTAAATCAAATCTGTCTATTTCTATTAATAAAAAAAATAATAGGAGGGGTGGGACTGGTATATATATATAACATTGACACCCCAAAATGTGTGCTGGAGAACATTTAGTACTCGGTGCTCTTTTACTACTCCCGACCTTTAATATCGCCACTGCAATAGCTCATCTTTCCAATGGAAATTTGCTAGTAAGACAAAACAACAAAAACAGACCAAAAGAAAATGGCATTACACAATTATATCTACATTTGTATAAGATCGAATGCAACACAACTCTCTAACATCAAAAACAATCTCTCTGAACAAAGTCTACAATTATATAGGTTTTTAAATCTTTTGATTATTTTGTTTTTAACTGTATATTTTTCTATAAATATTGAAATCATACCGTTTTTGGTGCATCAATACTACCAACTTAACGTTATGAAAGTAAATGTACCAAAAAACTGACAATATTGAAATAATGTCGCACAGGTGTTTTCAAAGAAACAAACCCTAAAATTCCTGATAGAGAGTGCTGAAACGTCCAGTATATTTAATTATACTTAAAAGTGTGACAGTTCATATTTAACTAAAAATCTTTAACCTTTCAACTATAAAAGAATATAAAATATATAAATATGAAAGTAATATAAAACCAGTGAAAATATGGAACACTTTTCGAGACTTTGGCTAGTCCGGACAGAAAACACTAACGTGATCCCGACGAGCTACGAAAACTGCCAAAACTGTCAAAATCGGTTTTCCCGTACCCAAAAACTTATAAAACGTTACCCCACACAGAATTTACAAAATGTTGACCCAATATTTTCTAAATGTTTACCCAAAAACGTTATCCCGACGCGCTACGACCCACGCTAGAAAGCGCAAAAGCTTTTCAACTCTCCGCAATAAAATTACGAAGATTTTGGTACGACCAGAAGTTTTCTACGACGTCTGAGAGTGCTTATATCGTGTTTACAGGAAAACAGACGCACACAAAATTATCGCATGATTTCAATACTTCTGCATTCTAATGCGAGCCGAAGTAATAATATCATTCATGCAATCGATTTTACCATCGTATAATGTCAAAGTAAAATAATTATTTAAATTTTATTCATTGTAAAATGATAATGATTAAATATATTCACGTTTGTTTTGATTAGATATCGTCGCGAATGCAAAATATCGAACTTAATTAAAATATAAATGCAAATCGGATTATACTAAATCTTTCCCTTTGTTGGGGAAATATTAATATTGTAAACAGATTTAATGAATACACATCCATGGGTTTATTTTACACATCAAATTGTTACTGGAGAGGTACTTAGTGAGGATTAAAAACAACAATAAAAAATAAATCGGTCTTTTTTAGCGAATTTCCTCAGACAAGATGATTACTGCAGTGACTCTCATAAGTGAGACTTCAGGTCGGGAACGGTCAATGAGCAACGATCATGGTCTCCTGATCACTTTTTTAGATGTCATTGAAAGTTGTATTTATATATATGTATGTGTGTATGAATTTCTTCGCACTCTAACGGCCCCCCTTAGAGTCCGTCTGGTTCCCCCAAAATTTACCAAAAAGTAAAATACCATAAACGTACCCGGTTCAAATTCACCGGGGGATTTTCCGTGAGGCAGCATCTGATCAGGGAGCCGAGATCCGAATTCGCAAAGCAAAGCGGAACGAAGCAGAACGTGAGACTGGAACGGAGACTGAAGTGCGAAAAAATTCTTCTAACACATTTCATTCACAAATGCAGCTATTCATTACCTTGATGATTAGACCGATTTCCCAAATAGGTTGAAACCCAAATAAACATAAACTTAATTTTGTAAATACTTTTTTGAATTTTGGAAATTCGGTTAACTTTTTTTATTTATTTATTCCATAAATAACATTTTACAAAAAAAAATTACAAATTATCGTCTATGCACAACAACACAACATAACGAGTCGTGCACAACATAACTTTACAGTAATAATTATGTAAGAAGAGAGAAGAAAAAAAGTAGAAAAACACAATATTAAAATGTACAAGTAATTATAAATAGGTCATTACCAGAACAACAACGTCACTCATGTGGCCACACCAAAAATACCCTTACAAATAATCAAAAGTAGAACGCGAGATAAAAGATAAAATGTGCGACATATAGTCTTCTGTATACATACTCCGAAAAAATGACGGACTCACAATAATCCCTCCCTTCCTCCCATAACCATAAAGAAACTTGCTTTTTGTAGGCCTTGTCTTCATAATTTTGGAAAAATTCTGAGGTTTTTTGGAATATTACGGAAAATCATCTGTGAAACGTAATATGGGTTGGTCGAGGTTACAGATCCATAAAGCCTATCTGTTCTTATACCCACTGCTTGAGCATGACGAGTAAAACGAGAATGACTCGAAATAGAAAAAATGAAATTAGAATTTTAATGCAAAAAATTAAAGAGTGTTAACAAAAAGTTGTCTGATAATAAAAACGTTTAAACAGTCATACAGTTCGTCAGATGTATGTCTTTTTGGTTTACGCAGCGACATCTTCATAACAGATTTCCGGATGACACCTAAGGCTGGCCGCACACTGAGCGAGCATTTTGTTGTACAGCAAGTGCTTTGGACATTTTGCTTAAAGCATTTTGCGTAATTGCTCTCTCAGTGTGCGGACATAATATATGCGTGTGCTGGCAAACATTGAGCAACAAGCGCTATCATTCAACCTTCTGTCGATGTCAGTAGTCTACACAAAGATGTGTGAGGAAGAAGTGAACGTAAGTTTGTGTTTGTGGGAATTTATCCAAATGTTGGAAGTTAAACCACGTAAACATTGGGTTCACCCAATAAATCAAAAGAGAGATATTTCCTCTTTTATCAACGATTTTAAGTTAGATGAGTGCAAATTCTATAACGAGTTTTGAAGTTTTGCTTGTACTGTTGAAGGAGAAACTTACAAAATGACAAAACTTACAAATTATTTACTGCAGCCATTCTAACACGAACTGAAAACCGTGTGTAGTGGAAGCGAGAAGTGACAGATCACCTGTCGGCACGCGCATGCGCAGGACGATTTGCTCTAAGCGTTTTGTTGCATCTTGCTCAATCGGGAACTAGGCGTCGCGCACTGCTTCGAGCGCTCGATGGTGCTGTAGAGCATTTGTTCTGTCAGTGTGCGGTGTTCCATTTAAATACATGGAGGGCTAGTAGGGTATTCCGTAAAACATTTTGCTGTAGAGCACTTGCTTTGAGCAGAATGCTCGCTCAGTGTGAGGCCGGCGGGAGCCACTATGGATTTGCAGGCGCATCCCCAAACTATTATCCCCCCCCCCCAAGCAAAGATTGACAATCCCCAAAGAATAATATTTCATTAAATTCCTAAAAACATGGATTAACTTTCTAATTTTACGTCTCAAATAGTCAACATGTGTCGATCAATTTAAGCGTTTATCAAACACGACACCCAAGTATTTGTAGGCGTCAACTTCATCAATGTTACTACAGCCGCAGAGCTTACTTAGGTAATTCCCACACGAATGTAATTTAATATGTTTATAAAGACAATCGCTAATGGACGTAAGGGCTATAGGAAGGAACTTTGTTTTAGATATGTTAAGGGTTAAAACATTTTGATCGACCCATTTTTTCAATAACGACAAATCCTTTACAATCTTCCCTTCTATTTCTTCCCAACTATTACCCTCGAATAAAATGGCCGTATCGTCCGCAAATAGGTAAAAGTTCCCATCAATATTAATTTTAGACAAGTTATTTATATAAATAAGAAACAGAATAGGTCCTAACGTCGACCCCTGGATGACGCTATATTCCACAGGCTGAGGTTCACTATTTACTCCACATACTGACACCATTTGTTACCCGTTCGACAATTACCTTTTGAACGATGAGTACGCATTACCACGAAACCCGATTAAGTCCAATTTATTAAGTAATATTTGTCTTTCTACCGAATCGAAAGCTTCAGCTAATTCAAAGAAAACTATAATAATTTTCTTATTCCCGTTGATGCCTTAATTAATATTTTTATTTAAATCGAATAAAGCATTTGAAATTTTGATGTCCCTTCTAAATCCATACTGGCACCTACACAAAAGATTATTAGCATTTAAGTATGCCACTAATTGAACTTTTACAATTTTTTAATTATTTTAGAGAACACGCTCAGCATAGAGATAGGACGAAAATGACCGAAATCCGTCAAATCTCCCGCCCTTAGAAAAACAACCTTCGCCAGTTTAAATGCCTCTGGAAACTCACCCGACTCAATGCTTAAGTTTATAATATGATGAATCGGTTTTACAAGAAAATTACAATTGGTTTTTAAGAGTGATGCTGACACCCCATCACATCCAGGAGCAGATCCATCTCGAAGTCTGCTGATATACTGCGAAATGGTTATTTCATCAACCAAATCAATCCTAAAATCTCCGTCGGTCCAGCGGTTCAGCAGCGTCGAAAATGATCGAATTATTTTATCATTTTAAAACTTGTCGCGTGGAAAAGTATCATCCTACACGAATTATTTATGAAGTTCTAAAAATAATGAATTCATTTTTCCAGTATCCAGGTCACTAATATATATAATAAAGTGCAATGCCTTTTATTTTGCGTCCGTGAACCTCTTAGTTTAAAACTTGTTTAACGTTTTTGACTCATCATCAGAAAGTCCCTCTATACTTGGAGGTCGTCAAAACGTTAAATACACATATACAAACACATAACACACAACACATTTAAAAAACACAGTATGTAGATGCGCATCTTACGACTCCCGGATATCGACTGCTTGTGCGCTATCAAACGGAACACGAAACGAAACTACAATACGCCGCGGACATTCTGAATTGATATCGCTGCGTCATAAATTGTGTTCGAATCAAAGTTCAGTTGGTCGTTTAATAATCGGTGTTCATTATTTGAGTTTAATATTTTAAAAGCCTAGTAGATTTCAAATTCTTCTACGGCGTTCATAAATTCCCCTTTCTAATGATGAGATATATTTTCGAAACGCTTCAAAAACTTTAAACAAGTTTTAAACTAAGAGGTTCACTGACGGAAAATAAAAGGTATTGCACTTTATTATATTCTAAAAGTACTTTTATTCCTTTAAATGGGGCTTCCTTTTTTACGTGAAACTATTATTCGCTCGTGACAACGACAGCTGGTCAAACTTTCTCGTGTAACAAAATACCGTCAGATTGTAATAGCTAAATACGATACTAATACGTGAAATAATGCGAGTGTAGCGTATGCGCTATACAGTCATGAATTAGCTATGAAAGTCATGAAAGTTTCAGAGGTATGCTCCCTGTGTAATCAAATGGAGGTGGCTATACACACCTCCAAAAAAAGATAGGACGGGACGTGTCGTGACGTGTTGTGACGGGTGTGTATAGCCGCACCTTTAGCACAAGTGGTAACCTAAAGGTATACCTTTCATCTTTAGTTAGCACAAGTGGGCAAGTACCAGCCGCTGACCGCTAGTTAAAACTTGTAGAATACTGATTTCGCATCCGAGTCGCGTCTGTAAATCGATATCGGTAAAGTTGCTTTATCGGTGACGGTGAAATCAATCGACACAAACAAATTGAATCTAAATACGAAATGTATAAAGTCAGGTTTATCGGTTAGCCGGAACAGAACAGTAAACTTGAGTCCAATTCTCAAAGTGGTTTGGCTTCATCAAAAACCCATTGGTATCAATCTTCCAA
>JAGFPH010011232.1:14210-33137 GCA_018207615.1 Philaenus spumarius
AGGTTATGCCTAGACTTAAAACTACTTTCTAGGCCTAACCTAAAATTTCAGCGCTTGACAATAATAATCTGGACTACGCCGGATGGAACTGATCGTCTCTTAATTTAAATTGATGAACCAAAACATTTGTTTATTAAATGTATTTACTTTCATTGCACTCCAACCAATTTTGTAACGCTTTTTTCGTTACTCGTATTTTATATTGGTCAATGCCTTATCAACCAATTAATAACACTTTTTTTTCGTTACGCATTACGTTTTCTATTTGTTAACACCTACAGCAACCCGCGTTAAGGAATTTCGTTCCAAAAACCAAATGTGTAGAATATTCTCCTACATTTATTTGTTTAGATAAAACCCAACAAATTTTCATTCCAAACTATTTTACTACTGGTCAAAAAACGTGCTCCCGCTTGTTGGATTTGTTTGCCTTTCATATAAAACCCTTGTATAATGTTTTTTGAGACCGAATTTTTCGTGTTGGGTCAAATATCGCAACAATTAGTGCAGTTACAGAACTGGGACCTATTTTATTAAGTTTATCTGCTCATTTGACGTAAATTTAATTTAATTTTACGCCTTAATTAACGCCCTACATATTTCAATAGGGATTCGTTTCTGTGAGTAATCTGAAACGCGGGTGAAACCTTTCGCTAGCTGTAACTCTCTAAAGAAATATTTCCGGAACTATGAATATATGAACTTTTTTCATTATTTTTTGCTAGTGGAATCAGCTCAGAAAGTACTCGGAAAATTAGGCAAATAAATTATTATTTTAGCTCATAATAACATTTGTTTCTAGAGTAATTCTGGTTATTGTTGACAACTACCAAGAAATACATTTTTCCTTTTTTTCAATATCTCTATTATCCTTTGAGCTAAAGACAAAATAAAAAAAACATCGAGTTTGTCATTAAAAAAGCAAACTTTTTTGTCTCTTGTAATTTTTTTGTAAAGTTAGCGATTCTTGAGATATTTGACGTTAAAAATTACAACAATTTTGAAAATATTCAAAATAATGTTCTAATTTTTCGTACAGTGAGAAAAGGTTACGCAGCAAATAGGTATACAAAGTTTGAGCTAAATATATTTTCTACTTCTAAACATATTAAGTATTTTGTAAAAAAAAACACAGACAGACAGAAGAAACAATAAGCACCGTAGACCCATGTTTATGTTGTAAAATATGTTTGTCTGAATCCCAGGAACAAATCCACAAAAGGGGTCCAAAGAGTTCGGGGACACTCTGTATAATCGCTTATATATTTTGTTTATAGATTATTGTTAGCTTAAACTTCGCGCCAAGTTTGAACTCATTCGGTCAAACATTTCTCTTGATATGAATTATTTTGTTAAACAATCAAAATGGAGGATATATGGAAAACGAAGCTTTGTTGGTATGAATAATTTTGCTGATTTTAGGTCCTCTATCATTATCTAAGTTGTGCCAACTTAGGGTTCTGACAAAAACCCTCTGTATAGACATAGAGTCTACGGTGTCCCTAAAAACCGTAGTGGGCTATACAAGATCGTATTGTATTCATTGAAATAAATAAAAAATGTTTAGTAATACTTTTTTGAATTCGGCTTAGTTTAGTCGCAATCCGCCATTTTGTTTTTTGTACAAAATAATTCATATCTAAAGAACAGTTTGACCGATTGAGTTCAAACTTGGCACAAAGTTTAACCTAACAATGATATACCTCAGGAAAACTAATAGTTTAAATCCAATCATTCGTTTAAAAATGGCGGCTGTTTAAATATTTCAAACCTAAATTACTCAAAAACCGTACATTTTAACAAAACATTTTAAGACACCTTTTTTGCAGCCCTTTTAAATCCCTATTGGATGATGTTACTGTAAAAACAATCGGATGATGGATATTGTTAATTTATGTGTAATAATTGTTTTATTCAACCCTGCATCCTATACCATCACAGTAAACACAACACTGTTGTATGTACATTTGCTGACATTATCTTTAACTTAGTTACTATTCTTCATCCCATTGTTTTGACATTTACACCATCCGAAAGAGAATCAAAAGGGCTAAAAAAAAGGCTTTTTGTTAAAATGTACGGTTTTTGAGTAATTTAGGTTTGAAATTTTCAAACAGCCGCCATTTCGAAACTCTCAATTTAATTTAATCGCATATTTTTCTTGAGATAAATCATTGTTATGTGAAACTTCATGCCACGTTTGAACTCAATCAGTCAAACCATTCTTTAGATATGAATTATTTTGTACAAAAAACAAAATGGCGGATATCTAGAAAACGAAGCAATTTCAGGCCTATGTTTATTTGTACTGTTTTCTTCCTATTTGAATTATATCCCAAAGTCCTGATACGTTTTTTTTTCAACCTGTATACAACATTTTTAGTGTCATCCCAAAACATTTCCTGGGGACCATGATCGTTGCTCATCGACCACTCCCGACCTGAAGATCGCCATAAGAGTCATGCAATAGCTCTAGTATTATGAATCAACCATTGCATCAGAATGCTGTTCAGTTTAAAACCCTACCTACTCCATTGTTAACTTTCAACCCTGTACATATCAATATTTCCGTTTGTTTTCCCCAGAAAGGATCCGGACTTAAGTTTTCAAATGTGATTCAAAGCTTCCAGTAGTATATACTTTACTTTTGGAAGTCGAGGATTTAGAAGTTGATATGTCTTTGTAAGTCTTGGAGGCTTAAGTCGGCTCGATGCTAAACTTTGCAGTAATTAGTGTTCAAGGTTTCCTTCTGCTAATATCGTATTCTATTTACCCTTTACAACCCTCTCTACTTGTTCTAATACTGCATTCAACATTCTAAATACTATAATACTTGGTTCTATCTTCAGTGTTATGTTTGAGACAGGTAGGCTAGTCAACCATTTCGTTTTGTAAATTTATGATGTTATAAATATATACAGGGTGTCCCATATACAGGATCAGATTGTATTCATTGAAATAAATAAAAAATGTTCAGTAACGTTTTCTTCGAATTCGGCCTAGTTAAGTCGCAATCCGCCATTTTGCTTTTTTACAAAAACTCGCTGTAACTCCAGAAATAGATTAGATATCGAGTTCAAATTTGGAATAAACATTTTACATGTTAAGATGTACACTTGTACAAAACACAAAGAATTTATTTTTATAATTTTAAAAATGGCGGCCGCTACCAATTTTTTAAGATTGAATATCTTGAAATCCGTTAACGTTACAAAAAAAAATACAAAAGACAAAACATTTTAATTTTTTTAACGACAGACAAAATGCTTCTTTTCGTTTCTGTAGGTCAAATAATAACCGAGTTATCGACAAAAATCTAAAAACGTAATTTTTTGGTAATTGTCTACAACAAACAAAATTAGCCTAAAACCATTGTGTGTTTTTTTAAATGTTCATAGTTTTAATAAATAAGATAAAATCCATTGCAATGAAATGCATGAAAAATTTAAATGTAGCTCCTAATCATTCCAAAATGGTGACTGATGACACGCTTCAATAATGCTAAAAACCGTATAAAATGCTAAAATGTTATCAAAATAGAAACAAAAAGTGACTGCACCAACTGCAGTTTTTTATTTTCAGCAGCAATTTTCTATTTATTGGAATCGGTTGACAAATAAAGTAGGCCCACTAGGCCTAAGTATCTTTATTTTCACTTTCTTCAACACGACTTAAACAATTTCATGGAAGATGTGCCCAGACAACGCATATGGTTTATGCACAATGGCGCACCTCCTCACTTCAGTATGCCTGTACGAACTTACTTAGACACAGGAATAAGTCTGGATGATAGTTATACTTATGCTTAGAGTGTAAGAGCGAATATGGGCCGATGTCTAGAGCAGTGCGCAACCCGAATCCAATAAATAGAAAATAGGATGTTATTCTGCACATTTTGTTTTTTTACGCGACCTTATAGCTCGCTTGATCCCCCAAAATCGATCAAAACGTAAAATACCATAGAAGTACCCTGTTCAGAGCCATGTGGTAGATCCTACCGTGGGGTTGGCGTGCGAAGCACGCAATGTTTTGTGTGTCGAAGATAATCCCAATATTCGGAATTTCGTGCGAAGCACGCAATGCATTATATATTTAAATTACTCCCAACATGTGGAATTGCGTGTGAAGCACGCAATGCTTTATGTATCGAAGATACTCCCAAAATGCGGAATGGCGTGCGAACCATTTTGCAGCTATTCAACACCGTCTTGAATAGACCTATTTCCCAAATTGTTGGTTGAAACCCTAAAAAATAGGCCTATAAACTTAATTTTGGAAATTTGCTCAAATCACGTCAGCGATTCAGCTGCGTGGTCGAATTATTTTTATATGTGCCTTATTAGTGCAGCCCCATAGCTGTATCCCATAGGTCGATACTGGTCTTAGGACCTGCTTATATATTAACAGTTTATTATTTAGTGATAATTGTGACTGCTTTCCAAGAAGCCAATAATTTTTCTGTACTTTAAATTTAATTCTTGTTATTTATTTTTTACGTGCCCCTTCTATTTTCATTTAACGTACAGAGTCATTCCCAGGTACTTACTGCATGGGGAACCTGTACTGAATTTATTGTAATTGGGATCCGATGATTGATCTTACTGTTTGTAAAGTTAACATTGACTGATTTTGTTTCATTAAGGCTAATGCGCCATTTTTGGTGCATTTTCACACCTAATCAGTGAAGAAGTAAAATAGTTTTCAAGCTAAAAAATGCCTTTTAAGCGAAAATTAAAGAGTACATTTTTTTAACTTTCATAAATATGTTAAATTTAATATGCATAGTTTTGAGGATGGGAAGTTCGCCGACATCAGCACTACACACAATCATTCTTCTTTGCTCGAGTGTAAGACAAACACTTTATCTCCGGTTTAAGGACACTCAGGCGGCCAGGACATTAAGGATGTGTGCAAACTTTGTCCTTTAGGGTGGGCACTGCCAACAAGTTTTTGTACAAAAGTATGTATCACGCGTTCTTCAAGTCTTTGTTAGGGACTTGTTTTAAACGTAGTTTATTGAATTATTTCAAAAACTATTTATGATGTAGTATGTTTATTTGCGGGCTATTTACCTCATTTTATTGTCCAATGTCAGATTAATAATCCAGAATTAGTTTAAACAATATGTTTAATAAAATTATATTTACACTAGCTGACCCGTACGGCGTTGCCCGTGGTTGTTGGTATTTTCAGTCTTTTTGACGTAATTGTAATTCTTTTTAAGTGTTCGTTGAATACCTGTGCGTATCCTACTGTGGTCATGAAAAAAAGTCTAAGCTATTTAGGAAAGCACTGAAAATTGTATTCCTGTAAACTACTACCTAACATGAAAAAGCTTTAAATATATCCTTTTAATTTATAGTTTTTACTAAGTTTGACTTTCACTTAATTTCATTGACAATGTTGGGAGCACCTACGGCCTTAGGGGAAGCTACGTACCAAATTTCATTCCAATTCGTTCTTATAGGGATTTTTAGTAACTTTGACCCCCTCCCCAAATCACCCTAAAATTTCGAATTTCTTTTAACCCTTTCTTAGCGAGAGTTTAAATTATCTGGGGGTCGTAGGAAAGATATTTGAATCACTTTGTTTCATCCGCGTTAATTTATGATGTAACAAACTGGTTCAAATAGAGTTTGTAATTTTAAATGTATAGGCCTAATTAGTATAAGATATATATTGTTTAGTATTTAAATATACAATATACAGTATATATCAAAATAAAGCTACGAATGTGATATTTTAAAGAATGTGGCATTTAGTTTAATTCAGATGGTTTGTTTAGTTTTCAATAAAATTTGTTTAAACTCGTGTATGTTTATGGTTTTGCATGGTGTCAAATAATTTGTTTGTTATTATTATTATTGATAGCGACAATATGTTTGGAAAAGTATTAAAAACATCATAGCTATGATATATTTTATATAAACAATATTTTAAGCAGCATATCTCTAAGTAGGCCTATATAGATATTTAATAACCAATGTTTGAGTAGAACTATAATTCTGTAAGCATTTTTATTTGTGTTTGTTTATAGTTTTTCAATCTAACCTTAAAAAGCTGTTGGTTTTGAAGAGTATTAAAGTGATTATAAATTTGCTAAGTAATGTTGCTATGGTAATACATGTAAACAAACATAAGCTTTTTATACGAACAGCTGTTTTTGTGAGCTATGGTTTTGAGTTCATACAATAATTGCTGTTCAGTTTCTTCCAAATTTGAAACTTTTTCAGGAAACTTTTCAAACTTTTCTTTACGTATAAACCTTTTATGAACTACTACAAACATTTTAAGACCAAAATCAATCCAGCCGTTCTCGAGTTAGCGGGACTAACGAACAGCAATTCATTTGTATATATATAGATGTTAAAATCAGCTGTTTTTAAATAATAACAATTGTTGTTTTATTGCGCTGATAATTAGAAACAAAACATTGTTTTACAGAACAGAAGTATATTATTTTTTTATCAACAAATAATGTGGAACGCATTTCTCGAATAGATTATTATAATAATTGTTAAATAAACGGCTAGAAAATCAACACACACAACGGTTACATGAAACTTCAAAAAGGTTCACGGACTTTTTATCGAATGTACGAATGAAGAATGTTAACCTATAAATAAAACAAATAATTGTGACTCATACTATTAGAAAATGGAGTAGGTTTACACAATAAACCTCAATTGTGTATCCTAATTAAAGGTTAGAAGTATTTTGTGGGTTATTAAGTGTATAATACAAGCAACTATTAAACTGGAGTAAATAAAATAAGCAATCGCATGTCAGTTTACTAACCGATAGTTTGGTTATTCGTTTTAGTTACATTTATAGACAATACAGACAATCTTGAATGATCAGTAACGCACTCTAATGCCTTTGCACATAACTACAAAGAGTTATCATCCATTTAGCCACAGCCTTATCTATTTCTTATATCTTGAACGAAGCCTGTCAAATTATCCCCTTCAACAATGAGTCATCTGTTTCAGTTAGTGCTTGAACTCGGTATAGCCTAGGTATTTGAGGTTATGTTCGTTGTGTGTATTTTACAACCAAATTAGTGTTATAATTGTTTTATTGTACGACGTTCTGTGTTTAATCGCTATCCGTTTGACGGATGATTTTAAGTGTTTTATTATTTTAAAGAACTACCTTCAAACAACACGTAAGTTGACCTTATTTGTTTAAAAGATATTTGGATTGCGATTTTCTCTTATTAGATTACGCGATACACGTTACAATTATTTCTTCAGAACTAACCTATGCAAACGAAGTAAACATAAGGTATGAACTATATAACTAAATATTATGTAGGTATGTATTTAATATAAATATGTGCCTATTCAAATTTTCAAAATAAACAAATGGTAGATTTATGAGTGGATTCGTTTAACCACTGTTGTCTACGACATAATATTTGTATTTTAATTACGGATTCCTCTCCGTTTTAATCATTCCGCGTCCGTGTGTATATGTGTGTAGGGGGGGGGGGGGGATTTAAGAAAATGGTTTAAAAATTAGTTGATAGACGTAAGTTTACTAGAAGCCTTCCTGCTGATATTAAATATTAAATTTAGAGGCTTTCAAAAAGGGAAAATTTAGGTTTTGCTGTTTCACTACATGTATCCTGATGATCATAACTTATTAAATTTTGTTTTTGTGATACAAATTTACAACTAACGTGACTTTTAGTGTTACAGTTAACTCGGCGTAAATTTACTTTACGACCCTCAGCTGATATGTTTGCAGACGACGACTTTATGTAGGAATTAGAATAGTGCTGCCAACCTAATCACATTTTACTATTGAATGTCGGATGCAGGCAAACATACGGTTACTAGTGACAGTTAGAACATCAGGCTATTTTTTTTTTTTAAATGCTTGCATTTCTGCTATGCAAAACAACTAAATTGTTGTTATTAACTTATAGCCCTACGGGGTGCTAAAAAAAACTTTTCAGGACTTTGGGATATGCTTCTCCATAGAAAAAGGAAGAGAATATCTTATATAAACATAGGCCCAAAAAAGTTTCGTTTTCCAGATATCCGCCATTTTGTTTTTTGTACAAAATAATTCATATCTAGCTAACAGTTTGACTGATTGAGTTCATATTTGGTATGTAGTTTAGGCTAACAATGATATATCTTAAGAAAAATAAGCGATTAAATCCAATCTTGCGTTGCAAAATGGCGGCTGTTTAAACATTTCAAACCTAAATTACTCAAAAACTGTACAGTTTAACAAAAATTTTAAGACACCTTTTTTGTAGCCCTTTTGATTCCCTATCGGGTGGTGTAATTGTAAAAACAATCGGATGAAGGACAATAGTTAAGTTATGTGTAATAGTAAAATTGGTTTGTTCAACCCGGCATCCTACACCAACACAGTAAATAGCAGCCTACAATATTGTATATTGTAGTACGAAAAGGTATCTTGACATTATTTGTTAAAATGTATGGTTTTTGAGTAATTTAGGTTTTAAATTTTCAAACCGCCGCCATTTTGAAACGCATGATTAATTAAATCGTTTATTTTTCTTGAGAGATATCATTGTTTGGTTAAACTTCATTCCAAGTTTGAACTCAATGAGTAAAACCGTTCTCTAGATATGAATTATTTTGTACATAAAACCAAATGGCGGATATCTTGAAAACTAAGAGTTTTCGGGCCTATGTTTAAATGAACTTTTTTCTTCCTTTTTGTATGAGAATCAAATCCCTAAGTCGTGAAAGGTACAGGTAAACACCCTGTTTATGTTTACAAAGTAGAAACATACTGTGTAAGTTATAACTTCTGGCTTATTTAGATTTTCATTGATGTAACTAATACATTTGGGCCGGTCTTACACACAGGATTGATTTAATCTATCGATTCGTGAACATCGATGTATATCGAATATTCGTAGTTTGATATAAAATACGGTAAACATTAAGCTTTTATGTAGTTAAGAATTTCATACAGTGATAATTATGTGTTCTTGCTTTTATATGCATGTATTTTACTAAGCGATGTTAGGTTGTATGAATAGCGGAGTCCGGCAATCGTGTTTAAAATGCGCGTTCCGATGTCATTGAAATGATACGTCCAATATTTCCAGAGTTGAATAAGTTGTGAATTGAGTTTAAGTTTAAAGTGTTTTATTTTCTGTCCATAATTAATTACTTTAAATTTGGTTAGTCATATTTTCTGTTTTAATTTATTTAAGACGTTTAGAAATAGAATTGAAATTACAATTACATATTAGAAAATTTTTTTGCGAATACGTTGGCACCTCTGCAAAAGTCATATTTGATAAATTTAATTTTAATTTTTGTTTTAGATTTCCTTTGTATGCCTAGGTCTAGTTCATTTTCACATTAAGCATACAATGTGGAATACATTAAAATCGAGAATGCTGCCGGAAGTCGTAAATAACATTTGTTGTGTCCTTAGGGTGCGTTCACAAAGAAAGCTGGTTGCAAAAGTTACTTGTTTCTAGGCGCTTGCTCTCAGCGCTTGTGAATAGTTTTGGGTGTTCACAACAAAAGTTTTTAACTCTCATTGCGAGAATGTCTTCCTCAAGTGATGAAAACTTTTGCTTGAAATTTAGATTTGAAAGTGCTCAAAAATAAAGTCGGTATACATGAAATTAACCGTGGAAGAAGAAGATTTAGTGAATGCCACCACCTTCTTTTTCCTCAATTGCAATTGGACAACGTGAGGTTTTTTTCTTGTGTGAGAATGGAACACATTCAAATATGTATTCAAGAAAATTGAAACTACTTTGGAAAAATGGTTGGGCGTGAACTCTATTTGAACATTGTTTGAAACGTTGCCCTAAATAGGCACTCTTCTAATCAATTCATCGACGTCCATGTTGACCGGGAGTTGTTGTCAGCCACTGACTGTTACCAGCACCGGAAAACCAGTGTCAAAAGTTCTTGTTTGCCGGTCAGAGCTTGTCAATCGGAAAATGCAGTCTCTGAACGCACATACTTGATAACCCAGTCAAATTGTGTTTTTCGCAAGAAAGTTTTTGGGGTAGTTTTGGTCTTTTCCATTTTATATGATTTTTGGGGTGCTGAATCCGAATCTGAGGTTTGCCTACAAAATTCGTGACGCAACATTGACAAAAATGCAAAAAGGTGTAAAAAATCTCATGTTTTGGCGGTTGTTTGTTTATAACTCGAAAATCTCAACTTTTTGTAGATAACCTCCCTATTCTAGAAAAAAGTAGCATACATACAATTTCCTACAAATTTCATTCCATAGGTTTTTTCTCTTATGAAATATCAACTTTTCATAAATAACCTTCCTAATCAAAATGAAAGAACATACAATTTCCTACACCTTTTACGATTTAGGTTTTCTTCTCCGACGAGTTGTTCGGGCTCAAGCGCTAGTTGAAAATTATCGTATTTCGGCTGTCTCCGCAAAAACCAACTTTTCACGCCAAAACTCGACTTTGTTATTAAAGACTATAATTGTCTCCTACTTTTAAGTTGAATACAATATAGACTGGTTTCAACTGTTCTGCCATCTCCAGTAATAAAAAAATACCTAGTTAAAATAACAAAAAAAAAAAAAAATTAATATAACACGTTTTTAAAACAAACTAAAAAGTAAAACATTATTTCTCCAACCCCCCACCCCCCCATTCAGATTCATAAGCCATACAGATTACTAACCCTTGACAGATTGTTCTGAAAATATGTAATTGTGAGTTTAATGAAATTTTCACCTTTTTTTGCATTTTTTCAATGTTGCGTCACGAAATTTGGAGGCAAACCTTAGATTCGGATTCAGGATCCCAAAAAACATACATAATGGAAGAAATCAAAACTACCCCAAAACTCTCCTGGGGGGGGGGGGGGGGGCTCTTTTGAGCACAAAATGACTTTATTATGACACAATGAACACCTTTTCTCACGCCGGTCAAGCATGCAACCAGCTTTATTTGTCAACGCACCTTTCCAAAAGAACAAACTTCTAAAGCAGTAAACAATGATCAGATTGACATGAAATTACCTTAAATTATTTGTAAGAATATAGGGTATAATAAAAGCTAACTGAAAATCTATTTTCTTGGTTATATTTACATACTTACACACTCCTCTTAAGGCTCGGCTCTCCACATTCAAAACTACGATATTGGGTAGGCTACCAATTTCAATGTTAAATAACCAAAACATACCTTCACTCTTAAGCATATTTTTGTGCTGTTTTTGTTAAAAAACGAAAGCTGTATTATTTTTCTTAAAGTAAAATAGATTGTGGGTGTTGATTGCTAAGGTTTTTTGCAATATCTCTTTTTGCAACTGAGTAAAAAATTTATAAAGTTTACTATTTTTTACTATTTATATCATACGTTTATGAAAACAATAAAATGGTTTCTGAAAATGTATTCGGCAATCAACATCCGCATATGACAGTACTTCAAAATGAAACCAAATTTTTAAATTAATTCCACGAATTAACGGAAAAAAATGACTTATTCTGTAGCATTGCTCTTATGGGAATAAGATTCAATTGGCGGGCAGGGAAGCGCCCCCTTAAGGCTCTTCTTTACCTTGAAGAAAACTCCCGAGAGTACAGTATGATTTCAATGCAAAAGGCCTGACTCAAGCCGCAAAATCGTTGAAACATGCATTCGTAATAACGTGTTTCGGATTCTATTTATAAATTAATAATCTCGGAAACTACTTTAAGTTATAAAGAAGGCTTTATATTTTTTACGTGTTAGCTTAAAATATGCAAATTATTGCTTAAAACTAAAAAAAGGCGTTAAAAATAATCAATTTTTACTCATTTAAACTGTTGATTAAAAGGAGTTGCCGACGATTTCTTTCAATTATAAGGTATAAGACAAAAGCACAAAGCCTTTAAGAACAATTTAAGATGTTTGACAACTTTTTAGGTTGACAAACGGCGTCCGAAACACGGTAATACGAAATGCATATTTTTGCTGTTTACGCAAGGTATAGAAGACCCTTAACTTACTACCCTAAATGTCTTAAAATTATAAAAAACAAGAAACCTGGTTTAGTTAACTATTTCAGGGTGTTTATTGTGGAACCCATTGCTGAAGTGTTTATTACTAAAAGCCCTTTAGTACTTTAGGTAATTTTGTACAGATTTAGAAAATATTGTTAAAATGTTTCAAACTCCATATAGTTTCAAGAGGGGAACAATTAATTTAAATTAAAAAGAAATATTTAGGCTTACGAAGGTTTTATTTTTATTTTCTCGAAATTTTGAAAACAATTGTTATTCTTCCTGAATGTAAAACCGCTTCCTTCTTTTATACATGCTCTGCCAAATTTTACGAAAAAGTGCTATAACAAAAGTTTTAACTCAGGATTTTGGCACTTATTTTGTAAATTTCTGCATTTGCTGGCTGATGAATTAGGGCACAGGTGATGTGTTATACTTTTTATATAAGACAGAATAAATGATACTTGACGATTTTAACAAGTTTTTTTCCGACAGCATTGAAAGTATCTTAAATTCATTAATTAGGTACAGCACATCGTACAGGAGGAGCCATTATTGAAATTCAAAGTTTTAAGATTGAATTGCAGAAAGTCTAATATACAAAAAAAATTGCCTGTTCACGTAACTACCGCTGACGGGGGTTAGTGAATTTCCAAAAATAAGTTATATGTTTCAGGAAATATATTCAGCACGAAAAACCGTAACCCAGTTCTGGGACATATTATTCCTCAAATTTTGCCAGTGATAAAAACAATTCCACGTACTTTTTCCCACCATTTTCTTTCCCACAATATTTCCTGGAAACTTTGAAATTTCCCCATTTTATGCAAACAAAGGGGACATGCCCCCTAGGTTCAGAACCCCTGGTTTACAACACGACAAAGTATTTATCTTGCTTAGTCGTTACGCGAAGAGTCTTCGCAAGTCTTAATAAATTCCCTAATATTTAAGTGTACTACTTGGGGAAGCTGGTAAAGCCAGATCTGCGAAAGTTTGATAAAGGGATTATATTCCTCATAAACAAGTTTATGTTTGTATATAACCAACATCGTAAGCGTTCTTTTTCTATTATAGTTTTATCAATTCATAAAGGACTCGTTCATTTTAAAAAGTGTTAATAAATAAGCTATTCTACCGTGTGGGGAACATTGGTCGCAAAGACATTAAAATTATTTATACCGAGCGATTCACGAAATTATAACAATCGTGTCCACACGAATAAATATTTGCGTTAAGCGTGAACATTCCGGGAAAATGTATGCACCGAAGGACAAATTAAAATTTGTTGTTACAATCAACGCATAGTTTTCGATCAATGTCGTTTTTTTTTGTACGGATTTCAATGAAATTTGCAATGCATTTATGGACGTAGAATGAAGAACGAAGCACAAGTGCCAGGAGACAGTACGTTTTGCAACGGGAATGCGTTAGCCGACCAGAGGGTATGTCACACTCGGTATCCTGATTGTAAGGCACCGAGTCCAACGTTGTTGATACACTTTCGCGCCGCGCAACCCGCGCGTGTGCGTGCCTAGTGTGCGTGGCTCGTTGGAATTGTTACCTGGAAGTTTCTGAAGTATATTACGTAGAATAACATATCCTACCCAAAAATAACTTCAAGTGTATATTTGTGTGTTGTTTTATACATAGATGTTATACTGTACGGTAGAATAGGATCAATACACAAACTACATCGATTGTCTAGGACATTGTCTTCATTTTTTTTTTTCTTCAGAGAACCAGTTTCTAACAAGCGTTGGTGAATTCTTAAGATGTGCATATACTTGTGCGCTGTTCGGTGCGTGCCACGAGTTTTGTAAGGAGTGTTGGATCCGCTCACGACACATTTCCTGTCGGTTTTTCCAACGAACACTTTGTATGTTCGCACATCAGATTCGGACGGGCGAGTGAGAGATGTTTTGGTGCGCACTGTTTTGTTGCTATTGCTTTGTGAGCAGCATTTATGGAGTTTTCAGACGAAAATGAAATTGAACTTATCCACGCGTATCCAAAAAACCACCTATGTGCAATCTTCAACACGAAAACCACTTTATTTAATAAATTAGGCTACATTGTATGCCTTTTGGATTCATATTTAGTGTTTTTATAAACTTTATTAGGGTAGAATCTGCAATAGGACGTCTCCTCGCCATATTCTAGTTCGTAGAAGACTACCTATTTTTTATTTTCAATAGCCTACTTACTAAATAATGTGTATAATACACTATTATTTCTCAAAGATGTTTTTTTCTTTGTTGCTAAGCGATATGCCCTTTAATTCTTCATTCAAATTGATCATTCAAGCATCATTTTAAAGCTTAAGTTCCCTGCTATTGACAAAAAATAGACAAACAGCTTAAAATGCATGTTTTCGTTACACAAATTGATTAAAAATGTTTATGTTATACTTCAAATGGTTAATAATGAATGGCGCCATCTATTAACAATCTGTTTAACTAACATGCCAGCTATTACTTAGATTGTTTACATTCTATATGCAAATGTTTCACATAAATAAATCATAAATTAAACTAACGTAAATAAATAATCATAATTTACTTAATTAAATCAATGTATTAAATCAGGTAAGTAGGCCTACTACTACATGCGAATTATTCGCACAGGTTAGCTAGTTTTTTATATTTATAATAAACTAGGAAGACCCCTGCGTGCTCCGCACGCCAACCCCCAATGGAACCTTATAAAAACATATGTTAAATTTTCTTTATAACATAGGTGAAGTATTAATAATAACCTCAAAACTAAGATCGTAAATAATATTAAATGTTCAAATCTACACTTTAAAACCCTAACCTGAAAGCTATAAATACAAAAATAATAGCTTCAAATTTTGAAATCAGCTGTTAATGGAAATGTTGGAGCAAACGGCTATTTTATCTGTGATTTTATTCAATTAATTGGTTGCTATGGTAATAAATGTAAATACATGTGTTGGTTTATCATTCTAGGCCTAACCTAACAATTTTTTCCGACTAAATTTACAAATATTGAAATAATAAAAGGTTTTTTATCGAAATGAATTATAGCCTATGTTACTCAGGGATAGTGTAGATTTTTATTAGTAAAAGTATTTTTTCAATCGGTTCAGAAGTGCCAGAGATTACTACCCCCTACAAAAAAAAAAAACTTTACCTCTTTATAATATTAGTATAGATTAGACTTCATTGTATGCCTTTTTAGAAGTACATTTTTGTTTTGTTTTTATGAACTCTTTTACTCATAAATAGAAACACGAATCATAGATTTAGATGACAATATATATTATATTTCAGTACACCATTTTTTTTCGTATTCAGGCTGTAAAAACTTTTTTTGAAAGTGGAGATAACTAAAGTTTGTATTGCATTATTTGAAAGCTAATTTACCATAGAAGTTTTTATTTATGTTTGAAACCTTCTAAACTATACCACAAGAGAGATTTAACCGTTTGTTGTTTTTAATTTTTGTCCAGTAATTACAAATTTTAAGTTACAGCGATATTTAACACTAGGTGTTCCGCCTCTGCACGCTAATCCCTGCGGCGAAGCAAATGGAAACAAATTACAGTACGGTTTAAACTTTTGGGAACCCTAAATATTCCCGGGATAAAAGGGGCCTGGATTAGTCTCTGAAAAGTCCTCTACGTTTTAATGAAAGTTTCGTCAAAATTGGTACAGCCTTTCTGTAGATTATTCCCAATAAACAAACAGACAAACGGATAAGCAACAAATTAAAAAATTCATGTATGTGTGTTGCTAACGAGTAAATAACCATATGAGCTTCAAAATTAAAGCCAGATACTTAAATGTTATTTACATGTATAGATTAGTAAATCTCCGTGAAAAATCACAGGCAGATTATTAGATACACATCAGAAATATGTCATTTATAAAATAAATTAACTGGGTGTGCTTAAGACCACACGTTGGAAGTGATAACTTCTATGACTACGGGGATTTTTAACTCGGTAAATGTGTACAATTATAAGGATTATAAAACTGTAGGCCTATTTGTTCAAATTGTTTATTTATATCCGTTATTATATATTTAAAGAAAGGTAAAAATATTATCTTTTAGTTACCTTTTATTTCATATTGATAGATCAAATGATTTAGAAGTTGTTAATATTACAGTAAAGAAATTAATAATCAAATATGTTATACAAAGATGTACGAATGTTTGCAAAGTTAAACAGTAGGTATCCTTCTTTAAATTTGTATAAACGAATATATTGATGATCAAAGGTTAGTTTTATATACAGTTTATAACCCCAAAGCAAATCTTATAACGTGTAGAAGCCCATATAACTTATAGTTATAGAAGCCTACATTAGTTGTATAACTAATATATAAGAAAATTAACATCACAAGAAATTTTAATGGTTGAAGTTGTAAACATAACCCCAAAATATAATCTACGCTGGGTTTTGTTTAAGAATTACAGATGATGGGCGAAATCAGCTGTTATATTATATTAACTAATTCTTATGTGTTAATTTGATTGCTATGCTAATAAATGTAAATAATGTATTAATAATATTCCCTCTCCACGATCTGACTTGTGTCTAAACAAAAGCGTGACGCGAGATCTCGCGAGAAATCTGGCGTGTTACGAGATCTCGCGGGAAATCTGGCGTGATGCAAGATCTCGCGAGAAATCTGGCGTGACGCGAGATCTCGCGGGAAATCTGGCGTGATGCAAGATCTCGCGAGAAATCTGGCGTGACGCGAGATTTCGAAAACATAGCCAAGTCGAAAGTTCCCAACGGGCCAATAGAAGTTATCACTTCAAAAATACTATTTAAAAACAACAAACTTTATCTAGGCCTACCTAAATATGCTGAGGGTATTTTTAACTGGCGAAGTGTGTACAATTAAGGATTATAAAACTGTGCACCTATTTGTTAAAATTTTGTATTTATATACATTACTAGCTGGTCTGATCCGGCTATGCACGGATAGACAAATCAAAGTTAAATGTATATTAACAAAAAATATATTATATCAATAAATTTAAATTGTACTATTTAGGCCTATTTCTTATGAGGATTTTTATTAACTTTGACCCCCAAAACCCCTCTAAAATTTAGAATTTTTTAAAACTCTTTCTTAGCGAGCACCTAGTGCCCTAGAGGAAGCTACATACTAAATTTCATTCCAATCCTTCAGTAGTTTTAGAGAAATCGTGATTTAGTAATTTTGACCCCCCCCCCCCCAAAGCCCCCTAAAATTTCCAATTTTTTTAAAACCTTTCTCACTGAGCACCTATGGCCCTAGAGGAAGCTACATACCAAATTTCGTTCCGATCCGTTTAGTAGTTTTTGAGAAACTGTGACCAGTGAGTCAGTGGATTTGGTTTTTATAAATGTAGATTATATATCAAAATAAACATAAGAATATTATCTTTTATTAAAATATATTTTTATTTCATATTGATATATCAAATAATTTAGAAGTTATTAATATTACAATAAAGAAATTAATATTCGATTATGTTTATATGTTATTCGAAGATGAAGGCCTACGAATGTTTCCGAAGATAAACGAATAGGTATCGCTTATTTAAATTTGAATAAATGAATATATATATTGTCGGTAAAAGGTTTATTTATATTCATTTTATAAGCTCAAAGCCAATCTTATAACCTATATTAGTTCTATAACTCATATTTAAAAAATCAATTTCACTAGACATTATATTATTGTTTCAATTTGTAAACATAACCTCAAAGTATAATCAAAGCTAGGTTTTGTTTAAGTATTGCAAATGGGTGAAATCTTCTGTTATGTCATATTGTTATTCACTTACGTACGTACACTCGCTTGTATAGGAATCATTACTACTACACCTTATACATTTTTTAACCACGTTATTTAAAAATCGTTCTCGTTGGAAATTTTATGCAGATTCCGAAAATGGTGTTACACTTTACAAAAAGTCAGTAAATATGACGTAAAGACTTTTGAAACAAATCTTAAAATATGTATTAATCTAAATGCATGGCAGTAGAAACTATGTTGTTACTAGTGAGTAGAAACGTTTTTAACACTTATCAAAAGCCGCTCTGTATTCTCAATTGCTGCAGTAAATAGTTGATTCCTCAGCTAAACTACGACTTAAGTCGTCATAAATGTACAAATACTAAACAATCACCCTCAAAATTACATAGCATTGCGGTAAGGGTGCTTGGTTTCATATCATTTCACAATATTACACGGAACGTCCGCCCAATGTCTGGGTTAATGGAAATGAATAATTCACTGAAATGTATAATTAATTGATAGCTATTTGTATTAAAACTGAAATTTACCAATTGTGGATAATTGGTTGTGATTTTATAATAGATTTGATGAAGTACATTGATTGTACGATTATTTAATTTTAATACGACCGACGTCATCCGAATGATAATCCTGTTAAAGATAATTAAAAATTAGTTTTGCAATTTATTATCTTCAAAATATAATTGAGACGGAATTGATGGGTGGAACAAACGAGTTTTTCGACATTTAGATTTTATGTAACTTTTATATAATACTAGCTGACCCGTACGGCGTTGTCCGTGGTGGTTGGTATTTTCAGTCTTTTTAACGTAATTGTATTCTTTTTAAGTGTTCAGTAAGTGAGTGGTATTTGGCTTTTATATATATAGATCTTAAATAATAAAAGCACTATTGACATAATAATGAAAGATTTGAAATTATGATTTTAGTAACTTTGATCAACCCAAACCCCTCCTAAAATTTAGAATTTTTTAAAAACCTTTCTTAGTGAGCACCTATGGCCCTAGAGGAAGCTACATACCAAATTTCATTCCAATCCGTTGTAGTTTTGAAGAAATCGTGATTTAATAACTTTGATCCCCCCAAAATCCCCCTAAAATTTCGTATTTTTTAAAACCCTTTCTTAGCGAGCGCCTATGTCCCTAGAGGAAGCTACATACCAAATTTC
>JAGFPH010011235.1:5142-15191 GCA_018207615.1 Philaenus spumarius
AAACGACGCCTTATTCACAATGGCGACAGCTAGAGCGTCGAGCGGCAGTGATTGCCACTGTGTTAGAGATGGCGTCTTTTTGCAACCAGACGACGGGCGGCATAAAACGCGTGCATAAATTGAGCTATTAAACCTACTCATTAAATAAAACCTAACCTAAAAGTAAGATACGCAATTTATTTTAAACGGAAATGCTACCGAGAATCAGCCTACATACGAGTTTAGATTGTTTACGTGAACGACTGCTTATTCTGCTTACACGGATTTTTAACGCCTATTTCTAGAGTTCTGCAAAGCGACGCTTTACTCACAATGTTACTACCAGGCGCCGGTCTTCACAAAACGCGTGCATAAATGATCTCCTAAACAAAAACCTAACATAAATATAAGAGATGCAATTTATATCGAACTACCATGCTACCGAGAAATAGTCTACATGCCAGTTTAGATTCAAATGATCGACTCCTTATTCTACTTTACGCTGGTTTAGCAACGCCTATTTCTAAACGCAAAAGCGTCGTTCGGTCATTGAGTTACAGATAGGGTATTTTTGCAATCAGGCGTCGGACTGCACAAAACGCTCCTAGGACTACTCCTTAAATAAAACCTAACCTAAAAATTGGAACATGAAATTATTGTTTCAAAGTGTCAAAATCAGCTGGAAATGTTTAGGAGAAACTATTGCATGGAAGTTTAGATAATGAACAGCTGATCATTGTTCCAACAATGAACATCTTCTATCGGTTAATCTGTTCGTTTTTAATGGACAAATATAATTTTTTAAATTACTTGTAGGCCAAATTTTCTTTTTAATTGTTTGTCAACTTTAGTATTCTTCCTAATAACTTAAGGACATGACATTTTTAGATTTATATAATGCTGTGATTGAAAAGTGTCCACTTATTTGTATTTGCCAGTTCAAACTAATATACATGTGGATGGATTTAAATAATATAGATTTTTGTTTAACAATACTCTATCCTTTATTCTTTCTGTTTACAGAGGTCTGTTTGCCAACGTAAGGCGATGCAAGAGCCACGAGACGGGAGAAATATTCGCGGCCAAATTCTCCAGCAGGACGCGTTACGGCGAAGACTGCACGGGGGAACTCCACCACGAGATAGCGCTGCTGTCGTTCTGTTCCCCGTCTCCCAGGATAGTGCGTCTACACGACGTCTTCCAGACCACCAAAGAAATCATCATCGTCATGGAATTGTGAGTCAATCAGTTTGTAATAGTTTTGTAATATTATCATCTGTGTCAAGATGGTTGCTTAATCATGATCCATCCTCTAGGCACAATTCACCATCATATTTAGTAACTAGTCAATATAAGCTGTATTCTCCAAAATAAACAGTACTAAATTTGAAGCAGCTCTGGTTGGTTTTTAGAACAGCTGATTACATTATTGATTGTTGCCAGGCCACGTTGCTTATTATTACTTTCTTCTTTGAGGTTAATTAATGTTTTTATCGCAGAGCATTATCATACAGAACAGTTCGTTCCGTGGTTCTAGTTTGAGTGAACTGCTGTAGAGTTTCAGGAACGATTCCACAAAAAGCCTACAAGTAATGAGTATGCTACGATAAGTGTTGATGGCAAGTCCCGTCGTACGGGTGATTAGACTCAGCATAAAGAGACCCTGGGTAGGCCGTCCAAAACGGTATAGGCTACGAATGATTTTGAAGCAGCTCCGGTCTGTTTTTAGGACAGCGATTGCATAGTTGATTGTTGCTTAACCATGATCCATCCTCTAGGCACAATTCACCATCATATTTAGTAACTAGTCAATATAAACGGTATTCTCCAAAATAAACAGTACTAAATTTGAAGCAGCTCTGGTTGGTTTTTAGAACAGCTGATTACATTATTGATTGTTGCCAGGCCACGTTGCTTACTACTTTCTTGTTTGAGGTTAGTTAACACTGTAATGGTTCCTACCACTCCTGAGAAAGTATATGCGCGTTTTAGTTTGAACGAACTGCTGTAGAGTTTCAAGATCGTTTCACAAATAGCCTACAAGTAATGCGTACGATAAGTGTTGATGACAAGTTCCATCGTACGGGTGATTTGACTCCAAAAACGGTCTACGAATGAAAACTACGGTAGATTTTTTGAGCAAGCCCTGCTGCAGTCTCCGAAAAGAAGAAAAAACCACACATCCCGTAAAGAATACGGACTGGTAAACGTTTAAATGAAAGGGACAACAAATACAGAGTGGTTTATTGCGTCTCATTGTTAACAATGACCTATGAAAACTCTGAGTGCTTACAGAATGTACAATTTTCAGGTGAAAGTCATGTACACCTAAACGGTTTCATCAACAAGCAAGCAACACGTTTTCTTGCATTTCCTTCTCCTGACGATGTCGTAGAGAAGACACAACACAGTGAGCGCGAAACAGTCTCAGTGAGAAGCATCCTAGGTCCGTATACGTTGCAGAGAGAACATCTTGCAACTTTTACAAAATAAATGAAGAGGGTTAGTCGTGCTAGCAATCTGGCTTTTAGTCCACAGTGGTTACAGAAAGATGGTGCTACCAATCGCTCAGCTGTAGTCACTATTGCTTCACATCAAAAAAAGTTTGTCAACCGCCTAATTTCCAGAGTAACAATCTTTCCATTCCCATCCCATTCCCCGGTCTTCCACTACCTCACGCTTATCTGTGGAGGAATGATGAAGGAATAGCATATTCAGAAATGATCCACCAAGTAACATTGCTAATCTTCGAAAAGAAATAATAAACCGATCACGCAGCTGAACCGCTGACGTGAGTTGAGCGATTTCCAAAATTAAGTTTATATATTTTATGGTTTCAACCAATTACTTGGGAAATTGGTCTATTGATGAAGGTGCTAAATAGCTGTTTCCGTGTACGAATTATTTTAGTAGAATTTGTTTGCATCTTCGCCTCCAGCTTTGCGAGTTTGCACCCTGACTGTCGGTCTCGGATTGTAGAGTGCTTCGCTTCCCTCGCAATTACCACAGCCGTCGGCCTTGAATCAAAGCTGCCCTTACGGTAAAATCTCCTACGTGGATTTGAACTGAGTTTATCGTATTTTACGTTATGATCGATTTTGGAGGACTATAAGGGTTATAAGGTTGTGTAAAAAACAAAATGTGCAGGATTTGGAAAAAATCCCAAACAAGTTTCATTCCAGCACGAAAAATCACAAAAAGGTGCTTCCGATTGTTGGATTTTTTGCTAACGAACTCGTCCGAGTGACTTAGAAAACCACCGTGTGGACCAAATTTGGACAAAATCGGAAGTAAAATGCGGCCGTTAGAGTGTGAACACATATAAAGAATTTTTAATTGCACCCCAAAACGTATTCTGGGGACCATGATCGATGCTCAGTGACCACTCCCGACCATAACAGTCACTGTAAAAGCTCTATGGAAATTCGTTAACTAGATACGATAGAATCATGCAACAACCACTTTTCACCAACATGTTAGAAGACCTTCAACAACACTACGAGAGTTGCTTAAAGCTTAACGGAAAGCATACAGAACATGTGTGTGTTGAAAACTAAATTTATCAGCTTCCTTTTACTTTGTATAATTTGTCTACAATAAAACATTTCAAAACTATTACAATTTCATTATTGTGTATTTTGTCGCAAACTGTATGTAGACGTCGCCTATAAAACTATCCGAACACACTATTAACGCCTTGTAAACAATCGATAAGTCTACGATCCGCTGAATATTTAGTCATGTTGCGAGTGTGTTGTATGTAAATATATTGGCAGCTGCAACTTTGACCCCCACCGCCATCTCAATCAGTCAACCGCCGATCCGTGACTGCTATCTGTATCGAAAGGTCAGAGGATATTTAATGGGCCGTGACAACCTCTTTGTCAATCCTGGACACGTGGTACGAATCAGCTGGGTGGACAAAGTATTGTATTATTTATTAAGTAGTGGAGACCAATGCGTGCTTTTTACGCCAACCTCTGTGTTCGCTTCGCTTGCACAATTTTATCTAACTCAGTATTTAATTCTGGTCTAGGCGTGACCTCTTTGTCAATCCTGGACACAGGGCTAAATCAGCTGTTTGATTTGTGGACAAATGATTGTCTTATTTATTAACTAGTGGAGATAATTGCGTGCTTCGCACGCCAAATTTATCTAGCTCAATATTTCATAATGATTAAAATCTAGAAATAGTCCATATTTTTAAAAAAACCCACATTATTTTACATTTATTTTTAACTAGTGGACCCGGCAATGCTTCGCTATTCCTTGATTTAATTTTAAGGGTAGTTATCCTATTTCATAACTTTGACTTAAGAAATTGAATTGCAAATGTTTTTTTTTTTTATATCAATTAAGAATAATATTAAATAATTTTGGCTTTATAGTTTTTACGAATTTAGTGTAATTTACTTTTATTGTATAGAGGTTATTACTACCCTATTTAAACATAACTGTTTGTGGTGGCCATATTATATACAAATTTTGGTACTAATATGTGTACATTGTGAAATTTATTGAAATGAGTTGAGTAGTTTTGGAGAATATAAAAAGTAAGTGTATGAATCTATATATATTAAAAGAATTTGGTCAAAACCTATTTCCAATCGCCCAGCCTCTCCTAATGGACCGATTTTGATGATTTTTGTTTTAAAATGTGTCTTATTACCTGTAGATATGTCATCAAGCATTTACCGAAGTCCTAGGACATTAGGGCTACGCCCCAGTGGCCCTCAAAGTTTCAATGTTAATCTTATGGAAGGTCAATCTTAAGGAAGAAGAAGAAATATTTCTTTTGATTTTATCAAGGACACAAAAACAGCTGTTCGTATGAAAAGCTTAAAACAGCTGATTTTGATCAACAACTGATTTGGATCAAATCAGTATCAAATGTAGTATTACCTTTTTGAGGTTACATTGACAAACTAAAAACAAACACAAACAAAAATCAACGAAAAATGCTAACTATATTTTAATTCAATTCAAACATTGGTTGTTACAAACCTATTATATATAAAACAGCTAATTTGGATCAAAAACTGAACATAATCATTCACAGATATGTCAAGTCTTATATATTATCATCCGTTCAGCCGCTATTCACCCGAGAAGGAGCCCCGGTATACAATCCTTCAAATTTTCCATGTTAATCTTATGGAGATAATGTTTAATGAGTTTGAGTCAGCTGCCAAATAAAACAGCTAATTTATGCTCGGTCACCTATGTACAAACGAGCAAAAGATTAACGAGATTCTTTATCGAATTTTCCACCTGCGAGCGAAGCGAAGCAGCCATCTGAGGCCGAAGGCCGAGCCGGGGTTGGGACGCGGAGCGTCCAGGGGCAGAGCCCCTAGTTAATATTAAATTTTAAGGATAGTAATTTCATTTCATACCTTTGACTTAAGGGTCTGCTCCAGTAAACGAGAAAACAACCGGAAACGCAAGCGCTTCTCTCTATAACCGTATCTAAACAGTGCAATGTCTTGCAGCTGAGCGCTTTGACATTGCCTCATTTCAAACCATTTTATAAATCCATCTTTTGTAATTGAGTGCTGAAAAAAAACAGAATATTCTTTATAAAATTTCGGATCCGGCTTGCAAATTACTTTTCATTGTTAATTTTTTATTGTGTTAGGAAAAAAATTCAAACTTTGAACTTGCAAAATGTCAATCACATAACAAAAGAAAAGCATTTTTTTAAGTCTAAAATGCAAAACGGATGCGTATTGTAATTGTGTTTAAAACGAGACCTTGCAAACAATTTTATGATAAAAAATAAACGAAATAAATGGATTGAAATTTAACATTGCTCTTATGGGATAAAAATCCAAGATGGCCGCCGCTACAGCAGACCCTTAAGTAATCAAATTGTAAATAGGTTTTTTATGTCCCTTAAAAATAATATTACATAATTTTACCTTGATATTTTGTTTGAAGTTAGTTGATTTATATTTTGCTGCAAAGGGGTAGCAACCCGATTTCAACCCTCAAAAATTATATAAAAACATGCTTGCATTCGAATGTAATGTGTTAAAAATTTTAAGTAATCGGTGAAGAACTTTCGGAGATTTGAGGTTATGAGCAAACGAACATTAAAAATTTTCATTTATATAGATATTGTTAACCTAACATAAAAAATCGGTTGGTTGCAAACAATTATTAACTGTTAGCAAATTTCCGTATAAAAGATGAGGTATTGCAGTGGCTCTTATGGTGAGTCCTAAGGTCGGGAGTAGTAAATGAGCACCGATCATGGTCCCCAGATCACGTTTTGGATTGTCATTAAAAATTGTAAGTAAATATGTATATATATGTGTTCGCACCCTAACGGCCGCATTTTAAGTCCGTTTTGGTCCAAATTTGGTACACACGTTAGTTGTCTAAGTCGCTTGGACGAGTTCGTTAGCCAAAAAAATCCAACCCACGAAAACACGTTTTTTGATCAGAAGTAATCTACTTATGTTTTAAAATTTTTCATACTAGAATGAAACTTCTCTAGAATTTTATCTAATACAAACAAATGTAGGATATTATTCTGCACATTTTGTTTTATAAAGCTAAAGCTCGCTTTGTTCCCCCAAAATCGATCAAAACGATCGAACTCGCAAAGCCCGCTAGCAGTGCGTGAGACTTGTCTTTTTTTAAGTCAACAAAAAAATTAGAAGGAATTGACCTTCTACCAGAGATCGTCCTAATAAATTATGTTTGCGCCTTGATAATAACGTTGGCCTACTACTAAAACAACTAATTAGATATTCTAATTTTAAATGAACAAAAGCGTAATACAAGTTTAAGATAGTTAAATTTCTAACAAAAAAGTAAATGTGTGCGGTCGTGAGAACCCGTCAGGAACAAAGTTCGTCACGCCTTTTCTTCAATTCTTTTACCAGCCTTAACGGCAACATACACACATAATTTTAACCTTTCAATCGCCGTTTATTATTAGTTTGTTTTTTATACAAATATTTACTGTTTCCATACGTTCATTGTTATTACAATAAAGGCGTAGAATTAACTATAACACCGAAGCTACGATGATAAACACAGTTGAATGTCCATTCATTGTAAATACATTCAATAAACACAAAACGTTGGTTCATCAGTCTAGGCCAAACCTAAAATTTCTGAGTGTGTGTTTAATTTATTTTACCTGCCTTAACGGCAACGTACATGCGATAATTTTAGGTTAGGCCTAGACTGATGAACCAATATTTTATGTGTATTAAATGTATTTACAATGGACATTTAACTTAGCTTTGATGTTATAATTAATTCTACACCTTTATTTTTATTATAATAACATTAAACGTATAAAAAAAAACAGTAAATATTTGTAAAAAAACAAACTAATAATAAACGTCAATTGAAAGATTAAAATTATGTGTGTATGTTGCCGTTAAGGCTGGTAAAAGAATTGAAGAAAAGGCGTGACGAACTTTGTTCCTGACGGGTTCTCACGACCGCACACATTTACTTTTTTGTTAGAAATTTAACTATCTTAAACTTGTATTACGCTTTTGTTCATTTGAAATTAGAATATCTAATTAGTTGTTTTAGTAGTAGGCCAACGTACGCAATAACTTGAGGTTAGGCCTAAACTGATGAAGCAACGTTTTATGTTTATTGAATGTATTTCGGCGCTTGACGATAATATCTGAACTACGCCCGACGGAACGATCGTCTCTTTTTAAATTGATGAACCAAAACACATGTTTCTTGAATGTACTTACATTCATTGCCATAGCAACCAATTTGATAACGCTTTTTCGTTACTCGTATTTTATATTTGTCATTGCCATAGCAACCAATCAATAACACTTTGTTTCGTTACGCGTTAAATTTTCTGTTTGTTAACTCCAACCCCAACCCGCGTCAAGGAACTTCGTTCCAATATATACAAATACCTCTTCAGACTCTGAAAATGTCTTCGCACAGTAAATTTTCATAAACAATAATACCCAAATATGTCATCCTTCGAAATGAAATTTTAAAACTTTTTGGTTGTACCACAAGGTCTAGACGGCTTCAAGGCACACGTACTTGATGTCAGTGAGTGACCATGTCGGCCAGACTTTATCGACCGAGTTGGATGATATAGGAGCGTAACTGTAGTCAAGCGTTATTGTCAAGAAGTTTATGACCGCATTGAGCCAGCAAGTACGCAGGGGGACGGGCAGCTTATTTCCATAGTAGACCAAAAGCCCTTGATG
Source organism: Philaenus spumarius (assembly GCA_018207615.1). Taxonomy (NCBI): domain Eukaryota; kingdom Metazoa; phylum Arthropoda; class Insecta; order Hemiptera; family Aphrophoridae; genus Philaenus; species Philaenus spumarius. Next base: position 13,332 of record JAGFPH010011235.1, read on the forward strand.
TGTCAGGAGTTGATTCAATACAAAGTTATTATTCCGTAAAGCTGTCGTTCCTGGTTTAGTCCGGATAAAATAAGGATTCATCTTCAATCGCCATTTGGGTACAGCCTAGGCTCTTAGTTTGAATAATTAACTAGGCGAGACGGCGAACCATTCTTCGACACTAATTATTTCTTTTTTTTTATGTATAGGATTAATTGTAACCTTAAACAACAGGATATGTAATAAACTTTAAAAAGACCTATCAAGACTTGAATCATAACCTAAATATTTCAGACTAGGGGAAACCCCTGCGTGCTCCGCACGCCAACCCCTTATATTCACATAATCATGTTACGTTTCCTTTATAATAAAGTTTTAGGATTGATAATAACCCCAAAGCTAAGACGGTAGATAATGTTAAACGTTCAAATCAAATTATTTCGCATATATTTTATAACAGCAGTTATAATAAAGGTTCAAATAACCGGCAAGGCTCAGGTCTACACTTTAATAAAAACCTTACCTAAAAGTTAGAAAAAACATATAATCGCTTCAAAGTTTGAAATCACGAATGGAAATATCAGAGCAAACAGCTGTTTTATCTGTTATTTTATTCAATTGGTTGCTACGGTAATGAATGTAAATACGTTCGAGAAATATTGTGTTAGTTCATCGGTCTAGGCCTAACCTAAAGACTTTTCCGACCAAATTTACAAATATTGAAATAAAAAATGTTTTTATCAAAATTAATTATAGCCTATGTTACATTTGAATTCATCGTCTGATTTCAGCGCTCCTGGCGGCGACATGCAGACAATCATAGACGACAACTTGGTGCCTTTTGAATCCGACGTGGTCAAGTTCATTCAACACGTAGTCGAAGGACTAGCTTACCTTCATCACCGCAAGATAGCGCATTTGGATATCAAGGTAAGCTTTCAATCGTCTTTTAAACCCTAACCTAAAACTGTTTTAAATTGTGTCCGGTTAAACGAATCAGCTGTTTTACCTGTCATCGCGTAGGGTCTACAACTGGTCGTTAGTATAAAAATGCATTCACCCACTACGCATCCAAGTTACTCACAGCCCATCAACTTACGCATATCACCCGCCCGCCACACAGTGTTATACGTAGAGTGTTATGACAACTCAAATCACTATTTACTAGTCATTTATTAGTCATTAACATCAAAAATTAATTCGCCCACTACGCAACCGAGTTACTCACCGACCACCGGCGTACACGTATTACCCTGGCCCACCACTCCACAACATTACACAGATAAAGTTTGTAGAGTAGACTACAAAGAAACTTTGAGTTTCCACCAAATCACTATTAATAGTTTTCCAGCAATTGCACATGCGTGCTTCGCACGCCATCACCGGGCAACAGCTCATAATATAACCTGGATTTTATTTAGTAGAGAAACCAACATATGTAAACCGTTGAATCTATTTAGCTGCTTTATCTGTCTCTAAGTACAACTGCTCGTTAGTATAAAAATGCATTCGCCCACTACGCAGCCGAGTTGCTCACATACTATCAATTCACGCGTGTCCCCCGTCCGGCACACAGCGATATAGACAGAATGTTAGTAAAGAAAGTTATGAAGAAACTTTGAGTTTTCTCAAATTACTATTTAGTAGTTTTCCAGTGATTGCCCCTGCGTTCTTCGCACGCCATCTCCACGCAACAGCTCATAATATAACCTAGCTTTTATTTAGTAGAGAAACCAACATCTGTAAACCGTTGAATCTATTTAGCTGTTTTATCTGTCTCTAAGTACAACTGCTCGTTAGTATAAAAATGCATTCGCCCACTACGCAGCCGAGTTGCTCACATACTATCAATTCACGCGTGTCCCCCGTCCGGCACACAGC
>JAGFPH010011235.1:24099-35547 GCA_018207615.1 Philaenus spumarius
ATATAATATATTTTTTGTTAATATACATTTAACTTTGATTTGTCTATATGTGCAAAGCCGGATCTGGCCAGCTAGTTTCCATAATATATTTTATATTCATTAGAATATCGCCATAAAAGTTTAAACTTCTCCCGCGTGGTCTTAAGTACACAATGTTTTTTACACGACCTTATATACTGTCGGGTTTTTCCAAAATACCGTAAAAGTATCAGGTTTAACCCACGCAGGCCGGGATGTAAACTGTTGCGAGCGAAGCAGCCTATAATCCAAGGGCGCAAGAGCAATTGTCAAACTGCGAGCGGAACGAAGCAAGGCAGAGGTGAAAACAAATTCTACTAATATATTTCGTACACGTAGGCTGCCATTCAGCGCCTTCGTGAGTAGACTAATTTCCCAAATAGTGGGTTGACACCCTAAACGATATAGGCCTACACTTAATTTTGTAAATTCGTTCAACTCGCGTCAGCGGTTCAGCTGCGTGATCGATTTTTTTTTTAAATCATGCCTAACGAAATCTTACAGGAGTTTGATAGTTGAGCGATCAGTCATCCACGGACAGTCCGACAGACGGCCAGCACTCGATCCACAACAAGAGAAAGCATTTAGTCTTCGCTAGTAATTGGCCAGATGTGATGATAATTGGCCAACGCGCTCTCCAGATGTTTCCAAGAATGTAGTAAATGGAAACCACTAATAGGGTCGGGTTTAATTAAAATCCGAACTGCGGTTAGTTAGAAAATACAAGTTATTAGTGGTGGCATTTAGTGATGCGCTTTATTAATAATTACGGTAGGAAAGAAGCGGTGGACAGTTTAATCGTGTGGTTTCATTGACTGAGTCATTATCAGGTAACTGCTCTTTTGCATGGACATTGTTGCATCTCGATACAGAGAAGGAATGCTACAGGGTGTTTTTATTGCTTTTCCTGGCTTATCGGGGCAAAAGTACGTCAGTAAAAACCAATTTTCTTTAGGCGCGAAGTATTGGCGTTGCCGTTGAAAGCAAATTTCTAAAGTGATGTATTTGTTCGCTGTAGGTTTTTCTGGGGGGGGGGGGGGGGGGGATGCACCGTGGAAATCAAACTCTGGGCACTTTCTAGGATATAAAAAGTAAATGTGTGCGGTTGTGGGACCTACGTCAGAAACGAAGTTCATCAAGAAGTTTTTCTTCAATTATTTTACCAGCCTTAAGGGGGCGCTTCCCTGCCCGCCATATTGAATCTGATTCCCATAAGAGCAATGCTACAGAATAAGTCATTTTTTTCCGTTAATTCGTGGAATAAATTTAAAAATTTGGTTTCATTTTGAAGTACTGTCATATGCGGATGTTGATTGCCGAATACATTTTCAAAAACCGTTTTATTGTTTTCATAAACGTATGATATAAATAGTAAAAAATAGTAAACTTTATTAATTTTTTTCTCAGTTGCAAAAAGAGATATTGCAAAAATCCTTAGCAATCAACACCCACAATCTATTTTACTTTAAGAAAAAAAAATACAGCTTGAATTTTTTAACAAAAACAGCACAAAAATATGCCTAATAGTGAAGGTATGTTTAGGTTATTTAACATTGAAATTGGTACCCAATATCGTAGTTTTGAATGTGGAGAGCCGAGCCTTAACGACAATACGCACACATAATTTTAATGTTTCAATGGCCGTTTATTATTAGATTGTTTTTTATACAAATATTTACTGTTTCCATACGTTTAATGTTATTATAATAAAGGTGTAGTATTAATTATAACATCAAAGCTAACATGGTAAACACAGTTAAATGTCAATTCATTGTAAATATATTCAATAAACATAAAATGTTGGTTCATCATTTTAGGCCTAACCTAAAATTTGTATGTGTATGTTTAATTTATTTACCTGTCTTAACGGCAACATGCATACAATAATTTTAGGTTGGGCCTAGACTTAAAATTACTTTCTAGGCCTAACCTAAAATTCATCTCTTGACGATAATATCTGAACTACGCCGGACGGAACCGATCGTCTCTTAATTTAAATTGATGATCCAAAACACATGTTTCTTGTATGTATTTACATTCGTTGCCATAGCAACCAATTTGGGTAACGCTTTTTCGTTACTCGTATTTCATATTTGTATTTGTCATTGTCATAACAACCAATTAATTAATAACATTTTTTTCGTTACGCATTTCATTTTATATTTGTTAACTCCTACCGCAACCCGCGTTAAGGAAGTTCGTTCCAAAAATTGTAAATTAAATATATTAGGCTTATAAAACACCGGAACCTGACAGACGAAAGAATAGAACTCAGAAAACTAAAAATTTAAAAACCTACTCTCCATCCTTGAAAATAGAACATTCTACCAACCTTCCCGCTCGAGGTTAGCAATCCACGGACTCACAACCCATCGTTTACCACGTCCACCGCATCTGCACTGCCTTGCCAATCACCGCGGCTAACTAAATGCATTTCCCTTGTACTGACACCGCCTTCGAGATATGTTTAGCATATCGATCTATGCCATGCCTTCTTGACATCGTGTTTACATTCACTTGTCGGTTGGAACAAAATGACTGATCGCTTTTTACTTTAATAGTCTGCATTCTGTGTTAATCATTTAGATAATGTATTCCCGAGAGGATTTCCATAATAAATTCATTATTGGTGCGTTTATCAGCTACTGAGAAACACTTAAGATAAATGTACCGAGTTTTGAAATGGGGAGGGGGGAGCACCACTGGTGGTTTCTGTGAAAAGGAGTGTCTTAGGTTCGGATTGTTGCTTGTTACAATAAACTAATATAAAACGTTTTTTTCAGTAGAGGCATGTTTGTAGCACTTAGCATCCATAAGTACAATTCCCCAGCGTAAGCAATTTTGTTGGTTTATCAAAATCAACAATCTACATAAGAGTATTTTTTATGATTCTTACTAGTAAGCCCCCGGTGAAAAAACCCACGCTGATTAATTAGATACACATCAGAAATTCTGAGGAGTATGTTTATATATAAAGTTTTGAAAATTGTCTTTATGAGAAGCGGAAATTCTCCATGCTCTGATAGCAATTATAGAAAAATACTTAGGAAAAATAATCATCGAGTGCCAAAGCCTACCAAAACCTTCTTTATAAGAACATTTAATTTTCTGGTTCAGTGGTTGTTTAACAAATTACCTCAAGACATTAAATGCTTGAAGAGTCCGAGAAAATTTCTTAGAGATGTAAGGGGTTTGTTGCTGGTTTGCAAGGATGTAGAAGAGTTATTGTACATCCCGCAGTAACCGCTTTGTAGGAGTAATACATTTCTTGGTCTGCTGTTGACCTTTTTGTATTTGCCGTCACTTTTCTTTTACTATCGTAATACCCTTTGGAGCGGAAATTGTGGCTGTATTATATTCCATTTTCAATTTGTTAGGATAAATTATTGTTTCGTGAAGGTTTTAAATGTATCTGGATGAAAGGGGCATGTTGTGATGGCAGGGATCCTGCACTCAAGGTACTTGATTGTATATCTTAATATTAATATAATTTGAGTAAAAAAAGTGATTATAATTTTCTCTTGGGAAATGGGAATTTAAATGTATTGTTACTGCAGCCGCACTGAATTCTGTTTTAAATTGAAATTTTTGTTTATAATTTTTGTATTGGAACCCCTAAGCAGGCGGATAGCCTTAGGGGCCCTATATTGCGTTTTCTCTAGGATAAGTATTTTCTTTCCTGAAAGAATTGGTTATTTTATATATGTGCATTTTATTTTGTTACATTCTCTTGTAGTTGTTTTATAATTCTTGTTATTTTAAGTTAGTTAGTATTATTGTCATGTTTAGAGTTATGTAGAAATAGAAAAGGAAGAAAATACAAATGTATTTAATTCTGTTTAAAAGCAATAAATAAATAATTCATCATTAAAAAACTACTATTTAAAAACAATAGAGTTTATCTAGGCCTACTTAACTATGCTGACGGGGATTTTTAACTCGGTAAATGTGTACAATTATAAAACTGTAGGCCTATTTGTTAAAATTTTCAATTTATATAAGTTATTATATATTTGAAGAAAGATAAAAATACTATCTTCTAATTGCTTTTTATTTCATATTGATAGATCAATAATGATTTAGAAGTTATTAATATCATAGTGAAGAAATTAATAATCGAATGTTTATAAGTTATACGAAGATGAACGAATGTTTCCGAAGTTAAACGAATAGACATCTCTTCTTTAAATTTGTATAAACGAATATATTGGTGATAAAAGGTTGTATTTATATACAGTTTATAACCTCAAAGCAAATATTATAACTTATTTTAGTTAGTTCTGTAACTCATAATTAAAAATACCTTTTTCATAAGAAATTATGATTGAAGTTGTAAACATAACCCCAACGTATAAACTATATACTGGTTTTGTTTAAGTATTACAGATGACGGGTGAAATCAGTTTTTCATATTAGTTGATAGCGCATAAATCATTAAATATATGTATGTATAGAGTGTGATTATATAATGTACATAGATAATTCAGGGGGTATTTTAAATGAAAATCATTCGTGCACGCAGTTGAACCGCTGACGTGTGTAGAACGAATTATCCAAAATTAAGTCTATGTTTTGGCGTTTCAACCAACTATTTGGGAAATTAGTCTACTCAAGAAGGCGCTGAATAGCTGCCTACGTGTAAGAAATATATTACAAGAATTTGTTTGCACCTCAGCGTCGTTCCATGCTTGGTTCCGCTGGTGTGTTAATCACTTCCGCTGAAAGTGTTATTAAATAATATAAAAGCCATTTCTCTGAAATGCATTCAAAATTCAAATGTGGCTCTCGACCATTTCAAAATGGCGACTGATAACACTCTTCAATAATGCTAAAAAACGTATCAAATGCTAAAATTTTATCACAATAGCAACAAAAGTAACTGCACCATCTGTTGGCAAATAAAGTAGTTACGATTTATTACAATTTTACGATTGTTATTAATCATAATAAAATTCAATAGATTTGTACATTAAAAGATTATTCAAACATTACAACAGGAGTAGAAACCTTTGACATTAAATTAAATGATCGATGTGACTTCCATTGGCGACAACGCACTGCTCTAGTGATATAGTTACACTGCGAAAGTGTAAATTAATTATTGCGTACGCTTTGTTGCTTTAGGTGTTGAACCCACCAAACTAGCGGATGCTTCTTTACTGTTACAGAGAAACTAAACCTACTTAAATAATTCGATCACGCAGCTGAACCGCTGACTTGGTTGAGCGAATTTCTAAAATTAAGTATATATATTTTAGGGTTTCAACTATTTGGGAAATCATTCTACTCACGAAGGCGCTGAATAGCTGCCTATGTGTACGAAATATATTAGAATATAGTAGAATTTGTTTGTAACTCAGTCTCCAGCCCCGGCTCACGTGCTGCTTCGTTCCGCTCTCAGCGGAAAAACTGGAAGCTCGTCCTTGAGGCTTCGCCTTATGGGCTGCTTCGCTTCGCTCGCAGCATACAAACTTGGTCGTTGGGCCTTGGATCGGAAGATTGCTCCTGGTAAAGCCCCCCTTGTGGATTTGAACCGGGTGCACTTATGGTATTTTACGTTTTGATCGATTTCGAGGGAACCAAGCGAGCTATAAGGTCATGAAACGACAAAATGTGCAGAATAATATCCTACATTTATTCTGTTAGATGCAACTGTAAAAATGTTTCTTTCTCGTACGAGAAACTCTAAAAAAAATGTTATTTCCGGTCAAAAAACGTGCTTCCGGTTGTTGGATTCTTCTGGCTAATGAACTTGTCCTAGCGACGTAGACAACCAACATGTGCACCAAATTTGGACTAAATCGGGCTTAAAATGCGGCCGCTAGAGTGCGAATACATATATACGTATATTTTTAATGACTCACCAAAATGTGTTCTTGGGACCGTGATCGATGTTCATTTACCATTGCCGAACTTAGGTCTTACCATAAGGGTCACTGCAATAGCTCATCTTTCCTATGGAAATTCGCTAATGAGGATTTTCAAACGATACCCAAAAAGATGGTATCATAAAACAAGTATTTTTAGGGTACACAAATTTTCCGAAAAACAAACGCTTAACAGTGTGTAAAAATTCACCAAAATCAGATCAACGGTTATTGAGTAAAGTAGTGTAAACTGTTTCGTGTAGATCGTAACAAACAAAATATTCGAACGTTTCTCCTTGCTCCGCAGTACAGATATTGGAATTATATACCGATATAGGCAATAAGCTGTGTTTGGAATAATTTCCCAATAATAAAAGATTTGCAATCAGCTGTGAATGCGGGCCCGCATCGTACGGTGCCAAGACACGTGTAAAATACGAGTCCACAGCCTCGTGCAGAAAAACAGATTTACGATCATATCACAAAGGCTCTGGCAAGGCTCGATATGATGTCTGACCTCACGTCAGTAGGCCCTGTCTAAACGGCCGACTAGTTTTATGGTAAAACGGCGTAATGGGATCAAGGGGAAATGAAATTGCGCGAAATATTTTAGCCGTTGCGTAACTGAGTGGTAGTGTTTTGGAAGTAATTATTTCATTATGGAACTAGATCGAATACTGGTTCTTTGAGTTTCTTTCACTTATTGTATACGGATTGTTTTAAAATTAAACGTATTCAAATTGTATTTATTTACAACCTAGATTGGGCCGCTGCGTGCTTCGCACGCCAATCACCGTTTTTGCTTGCTTCGCTCACACGATTTTATGCGAAATAATCATTGTGTATCCTATTTTTTTTACAGAAGTCTCAAAAACTTCTATTGGCACACCTCGTCTAAAAATTCCAGGCGGTAAATCAGATTTTACCATCACGTATTTTCTGAAGAGCTATTCCGTCACACTCATTTATCATCTGTTTTCTGTTTTCATGTATTTAAGACGTTTAGAAATAAGATTGGACATTACAATATTACGTATTAGAGCATTTTTTTGCGAATACGTTGGCACCTCTGTCGCAATATGGCGTGGGGTCGTAATGTAAACTTTCGCCTCACTAACTAATTTATGATTAACAGTAACTTGGTTACAACGACAAAGATGGATACTAATATTATAAAGAGGTAACATTTCTTTGCATGTAGGTAATCTCTGGAACTACTGAACCGATTGAAAAAATTGTTTTACTAATAAAATGCTACACTATCCCTGAGTAACATAGGCTATAATTCATTTCGATAAAAACGTTTTTTATTTCAATATTTCTAAATTTGGAAAAAATTCTTAGGTCAGGCCTAGACTGATGAACCGACACATGTATTTACATTTATTTTATTACCACAGCAACCAATTGAATAAAATAACAGGTAAAACAGCTGTTTGCTCTAATATTTCCATTAACACCCTATTTCAAACTTTGAAGCAATTATTTGTATTTCTAACTTTTAGGTTAGGTTTTTATTAAAGTGTAGACCTGAGCTTTGCCGGTTCTTTTGACCTTTATTATAACTGCTGTTATAAAATATACGAAATAATTTGATTTGAACATTTAACATTATTTACCATCTTAGCTTTGGTAATCGTACACCTTTATTTTAAAGAATTAACATGATTATGTGTATATAAGGTTCCTACTGGGTTGACGTTCGCAGCACGCAGGGGCTTGTCCTAGTTAATAGTAAGTAACTTGGTTACAACAACAAATATATATATAATTAACTTATGACAACTGATTTTTAACAATCGAAATAAATATTACATGGTATTTGTATTTTAAAGAAACAACAGGTTAAAATAGATTGACCGGAACGAGCACGGCGTTTGTCGTGCGAAGCACGCACAGGTTTTCTAGAATCCAGAAATACTCAAGTTGAACGAATACCTAACCTCTAATTGATTTTTTACATTAATTCATTCACGTTGCCATGGAGATATCAATCACGCATCAGCTGGTACATCCTCGCGCAATAAGATTAGCACTCGATGCTTCTATTGTTAAGTGTGTTGGGCTACTACTTGAGTGTCAGGGATCGTGATTGAGCGATTTATTCCTTGAATGCGACGACGTCATGCTGTGGTTTTTAATCTGTTCGTTTGTAGCGTGTAAACGTCAGCATAGATTTTGACCAAATCGATATGATATGACACAAAATTGTGCTAACCGAACAACTATTAGTTTGCCAGGTATTGCAGTTTTGCAACCGCGATTACTCTGTATATTTTTATGGTTAACAAGTATAATCTTTAATATTATAATTTTAAATGCGGGGGAGGGGGGGGGGGTTAGTGTTTTATGGAATTTAATAATGTATTTTGTTTATTTTTTTGTGATTAATTTGTAGTGTCAACTTCGCCGACGCAGAAGGATAATTGGAAATCTTGGGGTAGATCCGTTTGATAACGAGTAGAACGTTTCACTGTGTAACGCTTGATGACGTACGGAACGTCTCGCCGTGTAACGCTTGTTAATTTCATTGCGATTCACGCGAAGACGCAGTGAGTAAACGAGGATTGTTGCGGATGAAATGAGTTGATTCCGCGCAGGACGTCTTGCCTTGTAACGCTTATCGGCAACTTCCGATTCTAGTTCGAGCAAACTCGGGAATCGTCTCTCTCTCTATTTCCGTCGTTATGGGGTGTCATTAAAAATGTATATATATATGTTTGTAAATAACTATTGAGCTGGACTTGTGAGAAAGTAACTAGATAAAATAAACGGTACCAGGAGCTGGCACATACTTTCTCACAAACATATTTAAATTATTAAACAGATTCACTGTGACTTGTAGGGTGGGATAGGAGACGTGATTAAGCCACATTTTATCAAAATCGTTAGAGCCGTTTTTTTATAAAAAAATAATAACTGATTTTTTATGGGTTTTTTTGCCAAAAAGGGGGTTGTTTTTCAAAATTTTTCAAAACCGTTTTTTGTGCATCTATATAGGCCTACTTGACATGTCTGGTGCAAATTTGTTTGAAATCGATCGAATAGTTTTCGCTCTAGCCTTGTATACATACAGACATAAAGACAGACATTTTTGTAAAAACTACTTTTTTGGATTCAGGGGGTCCCAAAACGGATATTTCCACAAAAATCTCAACATCGATTTTTTTTGCGATCACTATAGCCTAATTTCTCTATAGGCTACTATAGTGTAGTGAGAAAGTAAAAAACTGAACACAAAATCTCATAACAAATACCTTTACTAACTTCAAACGCGTTTCAACGACAATGTCGCCATCCTCAGTGATGCACGGGCTACAGCAATCAAGCTATAACTAACCTAACAATGTGTCAACGCACCGTACTTATACAAAACTAGACATACGTGGCCTAACAGAACGGGCGTGGCCTACCCTACAGAGGGCGTGTCATAAACCTATGCTAAGGCGTTTACCACCTATCGTGATACAAACAGCTTAACAATAACAATATAACTTAAACAAAATTACTAAACTAACACTAATATATAACAACATTGTATTTAATACACTAATAAATAATTATAATTCATTATTCACAATTATGTTACGGTATTTGTTAATATAAAAAGTTTCCCAAGAGTTCAATGTGTTGGGTTTAGATACATTTTTCAGCAGTTGTTTAGATGCGTTTGAAGTTACTAAAAGTTTTTTTTTTTTTAATCTATATATGTTTGTGTTCGCACTCTAACGGCCGCATTTTACGCCCGACTTGGTCCAAATTTGGTGCACAATTCGCTCGGACGAGTTAGTTATCCGCCAAAAATCCAACAAACACCAGAATCATGTTTTTTTTTTGGACCAGAAATAACAATGTCTTGAGATTTTTCGTATTCGAATGAGACTTTTGGGGGGGGGGGGGGGGGTATTATCTATAAAATAAATAAAGGAGATTATTCAGCACATATAGCCTTATAGCACGTTTGGGTTCCCCAAAATCGAACAAAACCTGAAATACTATAAAAGTAACAGCGAGTTGGCCCCACGCGAGCGAAGCAAGGAATGCATAATCTAAGGCACAAAGTCAAGGTGCAATCTCGCAAAGCGTGAATAGTAGGCCTACTATTTAGTACACGTAGGCAGCTATTCAGCGCCTTCGTCAGTAGACCAATTTTTAAATTAGTTGAAACTCTAAAATATATAAACTTAATTTTGGAAATTCGTTCAACTCATGTCAGCGTTAGTATTATTGTGACTCTGGAATTAACACATTTAGTTTCCGCGAACGATATCTCGCGTTTCATCCGTTGAAGTAAATAATGTCGGTCAACACATTTACAAGCGCCGTGTTGAACGTAATATTTCTACATTGTTACAAAGGCAAGGGTCCCGAGATAAGGGCCCACGGCTCTGTTAACAAGCCAAGCCAAGATCTAATCTGCCAAGGTCGGTGGATGTTAGGTACAAGGTTGGATTGGAGTCAAAACACGCAATTCTAAGGCGCCTTGCTGCGAGACCTTTTCACGTATATGTTTGGAGATCGTGTTGAAATCAGAAATCCTTCCAAAACTGTACCAGGAAATCGTTGATCTGTGAAAACGATACGTTAGATTTATTTTGGAACAAAAGTTTACTGCGATCGAAAAATTACACAATTTAAATACATGGGTGTTACTTCAACACTATTATTACAAAGAGGTAAAATTAGTTTGTTTGTCTGTATGGGGTAATCTCTGAAACTACTGAACCGATTGAAAAAATAGTTTTACTAATAAAAAGCTACATTATCCCTGAGTAATATAGGCCCAAAAAGTTTATTCATTTTGATAGTAATAATATAATTAATTCAGCGTAGATTATACTTTGGGGTTATATTTACAACTTCAATCATTACAATTTCTTGTGAAGTTGATTTTTTTTAATAACAGTTATAGAACTAATGTATGCTATAATACGTTATAATATTTGCTTTCAGGTTATAAACTGTACATAAATACAACCTTTTATCATCAATATATTCGTTTATAAAAATTTAAAGAAGAGATACACCAATTTGTTTAACTTGGGAAACATTCGTACATCTTCGTATAAAATATTCCATTATCAATGTCGTCAGTATAATATTAGTAACTTCTAAATCATTTGATCTATCAATCTATACCGATATTATAAAGAGGTAACATTTGTTTGTTTGTATATAGGGTATAATTTCTGGAACTACTGAACCGATTGCAAAAAATAGTTTTACCAATAAAAAGCTTCACTATCCCTGAGTAACTTAGGCTGTAATTCATTTTGATAAAAAACATTTCTTATTTCAATATTTGTAAATTTAGTTGGGAAAAAGATTGTTAGGTTAGGCCTAGACTGATAAACCAAGACATGTATTTACATTTATTACCTTAGCAACCAGTTAGATAAAATAACAGATAAAACTGCTGTTTGCTCCAATATTTCCATTAACAGCTGATTTCAAACTTTGAAGCACTTATTTGTATTTCTAACATTTAGGTTAGGTTTTTATTAAAGTGTAGACCTGAGCCTTGTTGGGGTCTCATTCAAAATTGTATGTGTATATATTTGTG